>PVKE010001491.1:0-98965 GCA_004027555.1 Craseonycteris thonglongyai
CATAGTTGTACATCATCAGTTTTGACATGGTTTCGTTCCACACAGGTGGGTGGGGGCTGCGTAGGACAGGAACTCGGCTGGGGGCCTCCTGCATAGAAGGCACACCCCCTCGAGCCAGGGGCTGAACTGGGTGGTGAGAACTGAACTGGGGGCCTCCTGCATGGGAAGCACACCTCAGTTCAGCATATGGGTCCACACAAGCCAAGGCTGGGATTCGATCCCTGGTCCCCAGGGCTGCAAAGCGAGTGCTTAACCCGCTGAGCCATCCCAGCTTCCCTGGAAGATTCTTATTCAGGCCACATTTCTGAAAGAGTTAACATGATTTGTACTGTCATCAATAGAAATGGGAGAGTATAGCTAAGCTATCGGTTATCCTGCTCTTTCACAGAAAACATTACAGATGTCTTCTGTGCCTTCTTAGTAGACCTGGATACTATTTAGTTGCAGAATTGGCTACAGTAAGAAATCTCCAAATACACACTGCTTCCAGTCATGGGCTGGGATAAAGCAAACAGTTTAGAGACACCACCCTTGTAACTCATGCAGTATCTCATGTTGTACTAGTTGGGAGTCAGTGCTCAGTGAATGAATACTAGTTGCCAGAAAAAAATACTACTTTTGTATAAAGGTATTAGGAAATGAGACTCTCACACAGTATTACAAAACTAACGATAACAAGACTTCCCTGTCAGGTTATCATTTGATTGACTCTAACACTCATTGTGTCCTTTTGTGGGCCAGGGTTAATGGCATTGACTGATGGCATAAACAGGAGTAAGAGTCTACAGATAACAGTGTGGCACTTGATTTTCAAAACATGGCAAGCGGCAGAATCTTTGATCCTCATGAATAGCCTTGTCTGGGGAGGCAAGGTAGGCACTATGCAGATGAGGAAACTAAGTCCACAGGGATTAATGATAACCATGGCTAACATTTACTGAGTTCTAACTAGCTGTCAGGTACTATTTTGAGTTCTCTCAAGTCCTAACTCATTTAGTCCTCAAAAGAATTCTATCAGGAAGGTGCTATTATTATCCTTATCTTACAGATGAGGCAATGAGGAGGAGAGAGGGCAGGTAACTTACATGGGGCCGTCAAGCTACAAAATAGCCTCACTAAGATTTGAGACCCTGGCAATCCAGCTGCAGCGTCCAGCTTGCAAATGCCATAGCACAGCTGTTCCCACGAGGGGCACCGTGATGACCAGGCAGAGCCGGGGACCAAATTTAAACCCCTAACTCTGAGGCCAAAGCTCTTCTCACAGTCCCATGACATTGCACAGATAAACGAATTACAATTAGACTGTATGTACTGAGACAGAAGAGGAATCAGTCAGACACAAGGTCCACGAATGGATCTTTGCTGCTTACCGCCTGAGGGTTCTTGGTGTGGAGGGACGGGAAGAGCAATGGGCTTGGCTTGTCCTCGGGAAGATGGCTCTGGTGATCTGTCCTGGGAGCCTCTGCTTTGTAGGGGTACATGAGATGTGGAGGAGGCTGACTGGCTTGTTGCTGTCTTGAAGAAATCCGTGTGTGTGGTTTGGTTGGGGGCTGGGCAGGAGGGACGGGCTTCATGTGAGGAGGTGGGCCTGCCTTTTCCAGGCTGTCCTTCTGTGGTTTTCCTGAATCCTGCAGGCTCTGTGTGGTGCTGCCCAGTGGGTGCCCAATCTGGAAGTAAGAATAGCGAAGTGCCTGGAATGACACAGAAGGCTGCTTTTAGGAGAAAAGCCTAGCTGGGAAGGTTAATACTGTCAGCCTCACTGGGCTACATCTCACATGACCAACAAGTTTATTACAATTTCTTAGCCCCAACCAACTCTAAAATAGCACCTTGAATCTATAACATCTGTTGTGATTTTTCTTATCTAAAGTATTATCAAATGTACATACTTCAAATTATTTGGAAAGAGTAGTCATTTACAGAGCTATGACCTTTGCTACTTCTGGGAAGTATTCTGTCTCAACACAGATCCTGGCTTTGTAACTTATTTGCTATGTATCTTAATATAATATTTCACCTTTCTAAGCTCATTTCTTCATTCCACAGAAAGAGAAAAAAGAATATAAAACTGAGAAAGCCAAACACAATGATCCTAGAGGACCCTAAAGAATCAAGTGTAAAATAAGCAGGTACATCTGCTTTTACCCCAGGAATTCCAGAGTGTGTAATACATGACATAGGTGAACTCTGCCTATAATAGTTGTTCTAAATAATCAAGTTTTCTAGATAGCCAAGGGATAAATCCTAAAGGATTGGGGTTGACAATTCTTTCTGAAATATCCTTTGTCTTCCCTAATGTTTATGAATGGAAATCATGGAACATAGCATAACCTTTCTCAACGACTAAGGGACATAGTTATAAACACCTGTAGTAATTATATATAAGTGTAGATATAGAGGCAAATAATGTGGATACTCTGGGACAGGTCCTGGGCCCTGGCATCTACCTTGAATAGTTTTCTGTGCTGTCCTAAGCATTTGGAAAGTCTCAACTGATCTGGAGGTATTTTTAGCTTTCCTATCACTACTCTTTAAAGTATGCATTGCTCTCTTGGTTCCTTTTTGCCAAACCTCTTTTCATCTCTTGTGTATATCCTTTTAAAAACTGGGTTCAACAGAAAGCTTACTTCCTGCCCTGAAAGTATTTCTGAATTTCAAGCCCAGAAGTACAATTCTAAGAGTTTTCCAACCCTCTTGATTCTTCCAGAGTCTTATGGCACCAAATTATGGCTCTTTGTTCTTTGACCCTTTGGAAAGATGCTTTTCTATAACTCCTTAATTCCCCCAACTACCATCTCTCCAGCTCTCATAAATTCTAACAGTATAATTGGCACTGTCTCCAAATGTCATTGTCACTTTTGTTTAGTCAAATCATCGTCTCTGATTAGACTTGGTCATCTTGTTAATTCTCTGAGCAATGTAACCATCAATGAGACAAGGTGAGAAGGGGCTAAACACACTAATGCAGAAAGGTGGCTGGCAGGAGCCACGTGGGTGACCGAGCTCATGGCACCACCACGGTTCTCTGGGGTGCATTTTATAATCTAAATCAAAGTGGGCTCGGGGAGGGCAGGTTGAGAAAACAGAAGGTATGGAGTCGTGCCTCCTGCATGAATGACCTGCAGTAGGTTGCACTATCTGTATTCATGATTAGGATGAGTGATTAGGGGAAACTGCTTAAACTTTCTGAGATTCAGCTTTCTTACTTTTAGAATGAAAGCAGAATCGCATAAAAACACACTAAAGTATTTAAAAACTGTAAAGTACTATAGAATGTTCATTACAGGGGAAGCCGGGAAGGCTCAGTGGGTTGAGCGCTCACTTTGCAGCGCTGGGGACTGAGGATCGAATCCCGGCCCCGGCCCGTGTGGAACCATGTGCTGGGCTGGGAGCTCCCCCAGTTCAGTTCTCTCTCTGTATCTCTCTCTCTCTCTGTCAAAAATAAATAAATAAATATAAAAAAAAAATGTTCATTACAGTTATCAGCACAGCTCTGTTGCTCTCTCTGTGTCATCTGTAAAATGAGTGGTTGGATTTTATAAGATATTTTCAGATTTGCTTTCACACACCAGTCTTGTCTTATAAGCAAACTGCTACATAATCTTAACTCATAGATGATATATTTGAAAACCTTCTTCAAAGACAGGCAGATTTGTCTATTTTCATTTCCACATATATGATGCTATATCCTGTGAACTATGTGACAATTTGCAAAGCAACTATATTGTTTAAATCTTAACTACTTTAAACACAGTGAGTTTCAAATTCTTGTAAGCTCTTATACATAAACTACCATTAGCGGTACTCAATACTATTTTTCACCCCAATACCAAATAAAATACTTTCTATGAGGTTTACAGGAATTATTCAGAATTAGATATGAATTTCATAAGAAATGCATCCAACAGAAGAAAATGAAAGAAAACCTGACTAGCTGTTGGCCGTTTCTTGGGATCCCACTGAAGCATGTCTCTCAGGAGTTGAATTGCTTCACTGCTAGCATTTGGAATCAGGGTCTTCAGGTTATTGGGTATACACTGGGGCCAGTGGAAGTTCATTGCATTTGAAAGTTGGTAGCCTTCAGGCCAGTCAGTCTGAAAGGAGGAAAAGATAGAAAATCTTGCTCAGCCAACTCGCTGTGATAGGAGTCTATACTCTGGCATATGTGTCCATGTCAGAAAGGCAATCATATAATTACCATGCCCACATTCACTATCATGGCACCATGTGTGACAAAACACGAGAGGATGCTAATGGAGAGACACAAAGAACATAAAGTCTTGGGAAGAATGGAAAAGACACTAAATTTGCCACCAACTTCTTTTATAACCTCATCACAAAATAGCTCCTCTCTTGAGATCTGGAGGTTGAATCATATTAGTATTTTTGCAATTGTGTTCCATGAAACAGAAGTTTCAGAAACTGTAAATAAGATTGGGGGGCGGGGGGCGGGGGGGGGGCAAGGGTAGAATAAAAGAGAGCATCTTGTTCTCAGTTAAATAAATTTGGGGAACATTCTGCATTACTATAGCCTCATCTTGATGACTAAAGATGCTGAGAAGTCCAGTAGTAAAGACAGCTGTTCCACTCAATGTCAAGCTCTTCACTTTTTCATCCATCATACCTATGGGGCACTAAATGCTGGAGCAAATGACAAAAAAGGATGAACAAATAATCTTCAGGGTCCCTTCTAGTACCAACACACCACTATTTCACAAGACACATTCTATTAATAGTATAACTGTTTTGTTTTTTTAAAGCAAAGTGGCACTATGTATAGCTTATATCATTCGTTCACTTAATTATTGAGTGCCTAGTAGAGGCTTAGTATTGAATATCCAAAAATAATCTGATACAAATCCTGTCCTTACGAATATTACTGTCCAAAGGAGAAAATAAAATATTTATTGAAAAACAATGATAAAGAATAAAAAATAACAAGAGAGGTATAGATATAGTTATCCAGAGCAGGTAGATATTCTAGCAGGAGACTTGAACAGGTGGCATTAATAATCCATTCAGGGGGAAGCTGGGATGGCTCAGTGGGTTAAGCGCTTACTTTGCAGCGCCAGGGACCGAGGATCAAATCCCAGCCCCAGCCCATGCGGAACCACATGCTTAACTGGGAGCTCCCCCAGTTCAGTTCTCTCTCTGTATCTCTGTCTCTCTGTCTCTCTCTCTCTCTCTCTGTCAAAAACAAATAAATAAATAAAAATATATTAAAATAATCCATTCAGGGGGAAGCCAGGATGGCTCAGCGGGTTAAGCACTCGCTTTGCAGTCCTGGGGTCCAAGTATTGAATCCTGGCCTGTGCGGACCCATATGCTAAACTGGGGTATGCCCCCAGCTCAGTTCTCATTGGGCTTCCTATGCTGGAGGTTCCCACCCTGTGGGGCCCCCCACCCACCTGTATGGAACAAAACCATGTCGAAAACTGATGACGTACAACTATGGAGACTGCTCTGGGCCCTCTCTCTTCTCTCTGTCTTTCTGTCTGTGAAAACAATAAAATAAATCTTAAAAAAAAAAATTCATTCAAAGAACTCAATTTTTTTTGAGGGACTGGTTTGTACCAGCAATGATGCTAGGACCTGGAAGAATACACACATGATACATTCTTGCCCTGTGTAAGCTTATGGTCCAAGAAACAGATATGTACATGGATAATTATGTTAATAACACAGAACACAGCTGAAGACACAGAAATCAGAGGAACAGCAAGGAAAAAGGTTACTGGGGGGCCTTAGAAGAAGAGTGGGACTTGGGCATGTGGAGGGCTTCTCGTCAGGCAGAGTGTGTATATGCAGAGCACTGTAGTGGGGGCATTCCAGGCATGGAGTCAGAGGGGGGTGTGCAGGTACAAAGTAGGGGTAGGGAATGACAGTTAAGGAGGTTGGGTGATAGGGACTCAGCAAGTATTTTAGGAGGAGAGGACAGTACCAGTTTTTGTTTTTTTTAAGATTTATTTTATTGTTTGAGAGGTGAGAGAGGGGAGGGGGAGAGAGAGAGAAAGGGGGAGGGCCTAGAGCAGTCTCCATAGTTGTACATCATTAGTTGTGACATGGTTTCATTCCACACAGGTGGATGTGGGGCTGCATGGGGCAGAAACTGAACTGGGGGCATCCCACATTGGAGGCAAGAACCTTCACTGTCATTCCGGTGGTTACCATTTGCACCACCGTTCAGCATATGGGTTTGCACAGGTTGGGACTGGGAATCAATCCCTGGACCTCAAGATTGCAAGGCTAGCGCTCAACTGCGGAGCTATCCTGGTGTCCTCACAGATGTTTTTTTAGGAGGATGAACTAGCTGGAGACTAAAAGATAAGCTGGAGGGAGAAGACTTGAAGGCAGAAACACTGATATAAGCAGGGCAAGCATGACCCAGCATGTGATGAGGGCAGCGGGATTCTAAAGTACGAGAGCCGTGGGAGATACTAGGCAGTGAGAGTTAACAGGATTTCTGGGCCGACTGCTCAGGTAAGGTTGAAGGGGAGTGAGGGAAATAGAGAAGGTAAAGCAAAAACAGCCTCAAGGTGGGGGCTCTGGGATGATGATAGGACCACAGATAGAAATGGAAAAACGAAATAAGGAAGCTAGTTGGGGGTTGGGGGCAAACAAAAAGCAATCTGGTACACCTTAAACTTATATAATGTTGGGAAAGCCCGGATGGCTCAGTGGGTTAAGTGCTCACTTTGCAGCCCCAGGGACCAAGGATCAAATCCTGTCCCTGGCCCGTGTGGACCCATATGCTGAACTGGGGAGTGTCCCCAGTTCAGTTCTCACCAGGGTGAGACCCTGGCCTAGTTCCTGCCCTGTGCAGCCCTGTGCCCACCTATGGAGTGAAACCATGTGGAAAAACCAATGATGTGCAACTAAGGAGACTGCTCTGGACCCTACCCTTCTCTCTGTCTCTGTATCTCTCTCTCTCTCTCTGTCAAAAACAATAAAAATAAATCTTTAAAAAAACTTATATAATGCTGTATGTCCATTATATCTCAATAAAACCAAATAAAAATATATAAATATTCAGTAATTCTATAGGATAGTAAAGTGTGTAAATTTAGAATGATAAAACTAAAAGTGACCTAAGATATTGAACACAATATTTAAGGTGAGAAGGAAATTACTGCAGTTGAGACTTCCTTTCCAATGTGTTTGACGTTTGGAAGAAGTTAGAAAACAAAAGCCATGTCAGTCGTGTTGAGCCTGAGGTGATGGTGAGGTTGTCAGGAGAAAATCTCAGACAAGCGTAAATATGTGAGTGGAGTTATAAGTGAGGGAGGGGAGGGCTATGGATTACATTTAGGAGACCTCAGAATATATTACAAGCATTGGAGCCATGAGAAGAAACTAACTGCAAGGGAGGTGGATGCCATAAAGAGAAAAGCAGAGGGAGCCTTGACAAATATGTCTTCTACTCAAGAGTAGAAGGGGGCAAAGTGGCGGTCTGACAACTGGGCCATGAGGATTATTGAGGTTGAATGATTCCAGAAGGAGCACGTGATCAGCAGTGCCACCAGGTGGAGAAGAGGGAGCACAGCGTGCTGCTGGCATTGGCCCACAAGCCTTTGTTCCATAGCATTACCTTTTTCGGAGTCCCCAACACTTGGCAAATTTTGAAGATTGTGTCAATCTCACTAGCCCCAGGGAACAGTGGCCTGAGAGTGTACACTTCAGCCATGATACAGCCCACGGCCCAGATGTCGATGGGGGAGCTGTAGTTGGTGGACCTCAGGAGCACTTCCGGAGCCCTGTACCTAGAGAGACAAAGGCGAAGTGCTAGTTATTGTTTCCACTGGTCAGAAGTAAATTAAATATACAAGAGCTGTCAGGAAGAAAATCTATGGTAGCCATGGTCAATATGATGAGAACTGTTACCTGGCTAATACTTTCTGAACAGTCCTTATATAATCTCAATGACAGAGTTTACATAGTTCTATTTCCTGTCTAGTTCAGTGTGGTACATGGAAGCATGAAGATTTGGTCACTGCTGTGGTTGCTATCATAAAGCAGTGCTTCCCTATCTCATGGTATTTTTTGGTATTTTCTATTGGGTATTTGTCTATAGGACTCCTCCCTACAGCATCATTGAGAAACACAAAGAATGAGAGTGAAAATGAGGAAGAAAATGAGAAAGACGAGAAAAAGAAAACATAAAACTTGTCTGTAGGCTACTTCTTGGTCATGGCTAACTGCTTAAATCAAATTCGTAGGGTCTGAATGTTTTAATAGCAATTAGATGATTTTTAGGACAGGTCTTTGGAGAATTTTGTGCACAACTGTTATAGGAAATGGTCTTTGGGAAGGCCTATATACAAAATGTTATTTACATTATGAAAAAGTATATTGGACTTTCACTTAAAATAATTTACAACACAAGCTTTTAAACCTTGTACAATGTCAACATAACTACAAATATGTGTTTCAAACTGTACCGTTTCACTTAGTGAAAAGTTAATATATTTTTAAAGAAGGGAAATTAAACAATTTTGAGGAAAGTGGTATTCACCATCTGGTAGATACATAGTCTGTGTATGGAGGTCTGGATCGGATTTCTCGGGCCAATCCAAAGTCTGCAATTTTCACAAGTTCTGGTCCCATGCAGAGAAGGTTCTCAGGCTTTAAGTCCCGATGGAAGAAGCCTGGAAAGACAGTGGAAAAAGGATCCAAATGCAAGCTTGCTTCTGCATTAGTTTTTGCAGCTGTATTATTCTTTTCATACAGCTATAATTTGAAAAGCAGTCTCGTATGACACTAAAGGCTCTACACATTCATCCCACTCATATGTAGAGCCTTGCACTTCTCAAAGGGCTGCATTCACTGCTCTTTGATGAATTCAAAATGCAAAACCTTGAGTTGATCTTTATAATTTTTTTCCAATAAAGAAAAAGTCTTTTAAAATATCAAGCCTCAGTTATGCGCTGAGATAACTTTGCAAAAGATAGTCACTCAAGGAAAAAAACACCATGCCTATCCTGTCCAAGTCAGCCACAAGGAATTTGAGATTACATCCATTTCAAAAGACAATAGTCTTATGAGTACTGAAAATTTATACTACAAATTTGTTCAAGAAACAGGTATTTAGGAATATGATCAATTCATATCTGAGATCTGGTGTGTTTTACAACAGATGCTTAAATGTTAGATACTTACTACTTGGCCCAAAGAAAAAGCAGAGAGGTACAGTTGCAGCTCACATTGTGAAAGGCAAAGATAACTCATCGAATGGGAAGCCAGTCTTGGCTACAGCAGAGTTTTGGGGGTATGTGCAGAAGATATTCAACATGCTAACCTTCTAAATGCATTCAGACACTCATCCGCTGATCACCAATATATGCCGCTGAAAACCCACAATGTTTCACTTCCAGAGAACACCGCTGACATAGGCATCGTTCTATGTGATTACATCTCAATGGGACACCCAAACTGGAAACATAACTCTGGTTACACTGCTGGTGTTAGTTGTTGTGTGCTATCATTATGAATGCTATGAAAATCAGATTCTAACTAGCACATTATGGGAGAGATTAATAAACATCACTGAAGAGCAACAATATTGATCAACCACCGCTATGCTGATAATACTTAAATCCACATCTCTAATGTCCCTTTTCCACTCTTTTCTAGACCTATGTTTCTAATAGGATAGCAGTTAGATTGTCACTGTTATCCCCACATCAACCTGTCCCAAACCATCTCTCTTTCTTAAACTTTTGATAAGATATCCAAATACCTTGCAGTTATGTTGGATCCATCTTTCCCCCCAGTCATGGAATTGTCACGTTTTTCATAAAAATATCTCCTATCTGTCCCGTTTGCCCTTTTTCCCTGCCCTTTCCCCAATCCTTGCTCTTACTGCCCATCCCTGTATCTTCACTTCCTGTCAGCCCTTCCTCATTCCAGCATGTCCAAATCCCCACACTTCCTGATAATTTAAACACTGTCTTTCCCTTGTCACTGTCCCATACACACACACACACACACACACAACCTCTCATGGCTCCTTTTTCAATTATTTAACAAGCCTGAGCTCCTTTCACTCTATCTGAAGAAATAAAATCATTTTCCAGTACTTGCCATCATTATGTGTAAAATGTGTTTCAATCAAGTAAAATTCTTTAGGTTCATTATGTTTATTCCCATTAACAATGTTGTGTTCTTGTATCTTTAGTTTACATCAATCCCAGTCTTTGTTATCCTTCAAGACTGTTTTGAGTTTCCCTTCTTCCGTGAAGCTATTCTATATGCTAGCCTTCATTCGTTCATTCAACCAATAAATAGTCATGGAGAGTCCATTTCATTCCAGACTGTGTGGCTTCAGAAGCAACCAAAATGAACATGGTTCTTGCCTTCAAAGATGTAGGAGGCCCACCCTGCTGAACCTGAGCAGAACTCTATCATTTACAGGTATGTTAATCATCTTTCATATTTAGGTGGAGCACTTTAAGGGTAGAGGCACAGTTATAGTTCTTCTAAATGTCTAGCACAGTGGCAGGAACATGGTGGCCTCATAATGTATGTATTCTTATTGAACAAAGTATTTAAATATGTTTGAAGGAATATAAAGAAGCTTAATGGTGACTATTATACCCAGGCCAAGTAGGTAGGGGCAACAGAGAGCAGAGCAGGGCTATTGGGAGGGTGAGAGGAAGGAAGCCTCGCAAAACAGCAATGAGAGACATGAGAGAGAAGAGCAATGACCCTTAAGCAGTGTGGAAGACACTGAGGTCTTAAGAGTGAGAAGTCCCCATCACAGAGGGAGTTCTAGCAGGCTTAAACGTATTGGTCTAGGTCATTTTCCAAAAACCCTCTCTGTTTTAGAAAAAGAAGAGGGTTATTGTTATGTGGTTATATACGAAAATATACTAGATGTCATGAATCATGAAAAGCAATGGTGTTTTAATAAAAGGATACTCTTCCCTGTTCATTGTTCTGAAGATACCAGAGTTTAGCACTAGGCCAAGTTCCAAATGAATAGTATTATGACATAATGTGGGTCTATAAGGTGAATGACTGGCTAAGATAGACAAAGCGAATATAATTACAGAGCCCAGAACCTAGTACACATAGAAGGGCTGAAGGTACAGAAGTGATCACATACATTCATGAGGGTCACAGGTGAGAAGAGGAAGTATTTCCTTCCCACCAATAAGCTGCTTGTACTTTCCATAATTCGAGGTATTGAGATCAAAGCACTTTGACCTGCGTTAGACCACAGACAAGCATAATAAGTTTTCTATTTTGTACAACATATGTGAATGTATATATGTATGTGTGTGTGTGTGTGTATATATATATATATATGTATATATATATTTATATTTATATAAGTATTTATATATAAAGATCTATACATATATAGCATTGCTTCATTCTTTATCCTGCCATTGTACCAATATATATCTAATGTCCTTTCTCATCCAAATTCCTTAAATATTCTATTCAAATTAAGAATAAATTAAAATTAAATTATAGCAAGAACCAAACTTGAGATTGTCAAGTCAACAAATTCAAACAGTAATTCAGTATTAGTCAAGAATGGCCTTTAAAATGAAAGTAAAGCATTTTTGATGTGGACACATTTGGATGGCTCATTTGCAGCCTAATTAAACATAGATGATCAACCCCACCAGAGTGGGCGAGGTCTGTTCTAAGACAGTGTAACTGAGTCATTTTGTGTTTGGACCCTCTGTTCTCTACAGCACTGCCCAGCTCCCAGAAGGCCTGACTGCACGCTCCCATCATGGAACAACTTAAGAATGTGTAAATACACAAGCAGTTATTAGAGAGTGATCTTCTGTCAGTGCATCTGATAGAAGGCTCCCATGGCCCCTGAAAATATATGAAGCATGAGACAGACCATGGTCCCTCTTCCTAAAAACTCAGAGCATTAAAAATGAGGAAAGAGCCCATAGACATTACTTTCTTACTGAACAGATGGGAAAAGTGAGTCATGGTGGGGTGGTGGTGGTGTGGGGAGGATTATTCACAATCCTATCAAGAAATGTGTCAGAGCTATTGTACTACAGAGCTCTACTTTGGCCCTCCTGATCTGTACAGCTAAATCTTGATTTGTGGATCTGGTCCTCTTGTCTTAATGCTGTTTCTCCTCTTAGAATCTCTTTTTCTCCTCTAGTTGGGCTAATTTATTACTTCTAAACTTATGTGGCATTTCTTTTATAATGAGTCATTTGTCCTCCAGCCCCAAAGCCCCAATGCAACTTCCTCTGCTACCATCTGTAATACCTCACAAACTCGCATCTTCTTCCTGTTCCGTTCATCCTAATGCATCAACTCAGATACGAATATCATTCTTGCACTCCATAGCCTCTACCATGCTTCCACCCTGGGTAACGCTCCCATAAAAACTGACTACTTCTTCCCATCAGTCAAGCTTTCTTCTTTCCTTCACTGCTAACTCATTTTATTATTATTATTATTTTTTAAGATTTATTTTATTGTTTTCGACAGAGACAGAGAGAAGTGGGAGGACCCAGAGCAGTCTCCATGGTTGTATGTCATCAGTTTTCAACATGGCTTTGTTTCACATGGGTGGGCAGGGGTCCCGCAGGATGAGAACTGGATTGGGGGTGTCCCACATGGGAGGCACAGCCCCTTGAGCCAGGGGCCAAACTGGGTGGGGGACGAGAACCAAACTGGGATCCTCCCACATGGGAAGCACACTTCAATTCAGCATATGGGTCCGCACAGGCCAGGGCTGAGATTCAATCCTAGGTTCCCAGGGCTGCAAAGCGAGCGCTCAACCAGCTGAGCCATCCCGGCTTCCCCTCATCTTTAATCTTACTTTCACAGAGAACATGTGTACTAATAAAATAAGGGGAGTGAAGATTCTCATTCTCCAAGTGTCCCTCTAAGCAGCTTTCCTGTCTATGGATCATACTTCCAGGGGAAAATAACTAGGCAAAAAATTAATTGCAGACTCCTAAAAATGACTGGTGAAAATTGTATTTGTGGGGATGCCGGGATGGCTCAGCAGGTTAAGCGCTCACCTTGCAGTCCTGGGGTCCTAGGATCAAGTCCTGGCCCCGGCCCTTGCAGACCCATATGCTGAACTGGGGTGTGTTTCCCATGTGAGAGGCCCCCAGTTCAGTTCTCGCAGGGGTGAGATTCCCATGTGGAGGCCTCCGGTTCAGTCCCCAACTTGTGGGCCTGGTTCGTGCCCTGAGCAGTTCCTCCCCACGCCCCACCCGCCTCCCCCCACCACCTCCTCCACCTGTGTGGAATGAAACTATGTTGAAGACTGATGACGTACAACTACGGAGACTGCTCTGGGCCTTCTCCTTTCTGTCTGTCTCTCTCACTCACTCTGTCAAAATAATAAAATATTAAAAAAAAAATCCATTTGTCAGTTGACATATGTTGTCAGTTACACTGTATTTGAGTATAAACCTTTATAACTATGAAGCATTCATGCATATGTCTGTAGAATATCTAGCCCTCTGTTTTTTTCATAAGTAAATAATAGCAATAGCTATTATTAGTCTTATGCCCATGAGTTCTACTCCTTGGTAATTAAATGTATATGACCCTCACTCATGTCATATACATTCACTGTTCATCTCTATTTCAACAAAACATTACTATTTCCATATGACAGGCAAGTTGTTAAGGATGCAGACCAATCAGATTGCCTGATTTCAAATCTCAATTCTGTTCACTGGTTGGCAAATCACTTCACCTCTCCATGTCTCACTTTCCTCATTTGTAAAATGGGGAAATAACAGCATCTACGTTGTAAAATTGTTTTAAAAGACTCAATGTTAATATTTGTAAAGCTTTTAGAGTGGTGCTTGGCACATCGACACCGTAAAACAGCTTGTTATTATTAGTTATTTGAATCCTCTCATTTTCTTTTCCCAAGAACCTGGTAAAGTGGGCAGGCAGACATGGTTCCATTTTTGCAGAATTAAGGCTCATAAGGCTAGCAGTGTGCCCCACAACCTGTGAGGAGGCGGGGCTAAGCTGTGATCTGATTCCTGGGTGGGTCCATGTTCTGCTGATGAGAGCACTAGGGCTTGTAACAAGAGTCCACTTCTTCCTCACACTTCTGGTTCACAATACAAAACAAACCCTTATAGCTGGGTCATTCAGAGATCACGCACCAGCAAAGTGCTGTTAAGATAAGAACTTCCTGTTCAAAACTGGCTTTCAGAATTCAGGCACAGCCTTTCAATTTAATTTCAGGGTACCTCACGCCAGTCAAATAACAGATTTTCTCTTTCATCCCGGAAGAAAATGTGTTGTGCTTATTTTTCATTAAGAACCCTGGGGCAAGGAAAACATCAAGCCACAAACAAGGCTTTCTCTGCCACTCCTCCCCCCCTCGCTACTTTCTTTTAATAATGAACCTGCTTTAAATATATGGAAATAACTAGAGAATACTTAAAACAGTATGAATTTATGTAGCATACATTCCTGCTGTGGAAGTTGTTATTTCACAGATGTTACTGAATTTAAACCTACAATGTTTTTATCAAAATGGCCACAAGGACAGCAATACACAGAAAGGCCAAGGGCTGACTCAAGGTCATGTATGCATAGGAAGACAGTGATGAAACACAGAAGCAGAGACCCATTTTGGGGGGCAAAACATTGTTTTCCAAGCCCCCCAATCCACTTCAGATTACCAGCATGGATAAGTGTGACAAGGATATTTGTAAGGGCAGCCTTGCATTAATTATTTAATTCCTGCATTGCTCAATCTTCCCCTAGCAAAATGCTGTTTTCATTCCCTGTGGGGCGAAAGTACTAAGTGGCATGAACTACGGCCATAGCAACTACAGGCAGTGTGTTCTCCCCTCTCAAAGGAGTTTGCTCCCCGGGGACAGAAAGTATCTTCTTCACAGTGAGAACGAGCTAACAGAGAAGGAACTGAAACTCACAAGACAAACCTGTCAAGTGCTTTAAGTTATTTTTTTACCCTCACTACTAAAGGAAAGAAGCAATATGGAGTTACATGTGCACTTAACCCAAGTTAAGTCAAGAAAGATATAAAAACCATTAGGAGGTTTCTAAAAGTCATTTATCAATGAAAATAAGATAGGACTTACACAATTCACATCTGTCCCACCTGCAATTATCATCACTATTTTCTACACCTCTTACTCTCTTGTTCACTTGGAGAACATACAGGGTTTTTTAGTGAAGTGTGGCAAATGGGCACAGACATTTAAGGTAATCTCTGCTCTACCACTTCACTGCCATGGGACCTCTAACAGGTTTTTAAACCTTTCTGAACCTCAGTTTCCTCTGCTTTGGAAAGGATAGACACCACTGATCTTGTCTACCTATGAGAGTGGCAAGGGAATAAATAAGATGATATATAAAATGTTATTAAGTTATGAAGAACTGGGTACTTAACAGCTGGGGAAAGTGCTGACAAGAATCTCTGGTCATAGCGATGGTGCTAAGGTGGTCTGACCTTTTCCATAAGCAGCTTCCCTTGTAATAGTAGTATATGGATTATTATTGGGTACCAATAGGGACTGTGTGTGCACAATCATGTATGTATATTTGTATATACGGTATGTATATGGGGGAGAGTATATATAGGTACATGTGCATGTAGGTATGTGTACATGTAGATGTATATGCACATGGATGAGGATACCTGTGTATATTCTTTTGATGGGATTAGAACCTAGATAAAAAGCTACCTATTCCCTCTTGGAACAAATATCCGAGTCTCATGAAAGGCAGCAAAAAGGAAAAGAAGAGAAATCTAAGGAATATTAAGTCTTTTAGGTCCTCCACTCAGTTTCTAGCACTGAGCAAACAGTCCGAGTAACTCAGATACTATGACTAGTTCCTATTTGAAAACACTGATTGACCTTTCCTTTTGGGAGTATCGCTTTGATTTCTCATCATTTCTTTTTCCTGGGTTCTTAAGTCTAGTAAGTGACCCTTCTCCTCCCATTTGTCTTTAATATCTTACCATAAGTTTCTAGTGGTTTGCAAATTCATACCATGCCTTGTGAATTCTGGTGACTAAAGCTTAATGTGCTCAGTTCTATCAATGTCAGCAGAATTAGACATACCTTTCACTAAAAACTTGTTACTAGAATTAGTTCACAGTTTGACTCAGTCTTGCATATCACTCACAGATTTTTCAGCATAGGCTGACAAGAATTGCACAAATAGCTCTGTCTGTTGTCTGTGTTCCATTTAGTCTCTGTGAGGAGCCAGTTAGAGGTTAAAGAGCAGGCTGGGAATGATCCCAGATGTACCATGCCACCGGCTTGCGCATAATGTCTTTTCTACTCACTGCCAATGTGTGTCAAACATGAGCTGACTCTATAACCAAACGGCTTCCACCAGTTTCCTTATTGGGTAATGAAACACTTGTTGGTGCGATATTTGCAATGGCAATGACAGCCATAGACTGGGAGGGAATAGATTTCTGTCTGTGCAAGATCAGCTGCTTTGCCTATCTGTCTATATATTAAAGTGGCTTCAAATGATCTCCTGAGGGGCCTCCTGGCTCCACTGGTGGACACACACCCATTCCATGGCTCTGTGATCAAGAGAAGGTATCGATCCAACCCCAGCTGGGTCTGTGTCCAGTTAGTAACAAAGACTAGTCATGAATGACCAGGTTCTTGCTGGAAAACATAACCTCAAACTCATTGCTACTCCAAAAGCTCAGCTAAGAAGAACAATACTGGTAGAGGATTTCTGGAAGGGTATGAAGCTATCCATTTCTCTAGATCAGGCATCTCCAAACTTTTCAGCCCGCGGGCCGCATTAACTATCAAACAGCAATTTGGGGGCTGACTACACACTTGAGGTCCAAATAAAAAAGAATCAAAACATAGATGTTGTTTTTAATTATTTATTTAATATCATTTTATTCAGATAAAAAGGTCTCCATGGGCCGGATGAGAGGGCCTCGCAGGCTGTACTTTGGAGACCCCTGCTTTAGATCAAGTTTGTCCAACCCACGCCCTGCAGGCTGCATGTGGCCCAGGATGGCTTTGAATGCTCAACTCAAATTTGTAAACTTTCTTAAAACATTTTGAGATTTTTTTTTTGTGATTTTATTTTTAGCTCATCAGCCAGCCATCGTTAGCGTTAGTGTATTTTATGTGTGGCCCAAGACAATTCTTCTTCTAATGTGGCTCAGGGAAGCCAAAAGGTTGGACACCCCTGCTCTAGATACTTTAAATCTTTCCTTGGACTAACCAGGCCCACAGTGAATCATACGTGGCCTCAGCAGAACTGTGTTCTCTGATCAGGTGATATAATTGGCCTATACTGAGGGATATGACATGAGACTGCCCTATGTAACCTGTTACTGTGTTTACCATGAAGTCACATTACATACAATCCCCTCTACAAGGTCCATACTCTGGTCTCGGTACTAAGAATAGTTCTGCTTCTCTTGGGCAACTAGACTGTTTTTACCTAAGGGAAACTATGTAGGTTGTAATTGGTCATGTTTCATATTTGACATTGGTGGAAAGCAAGCTCAGAATCAAATCTGTAGGCTGCTGCTTCTACTTAAATAAAACATGTGGACATGTGTTTTGTGTATTAACCTCACCCCTGGCCACAGCCATACCTTGTTTTGCCTCTGCCTTTTTCTTTCTTTGCTAATTTTAAATTCATTTTATATTCCTGTGTTGCGTAAATCTTGTTAAGACTATTTTTGAAATCTTTTGAACAAACTGAAATAAAATATAGTAGGAAAATGAGAAGCCACAGCAAATCAGTGTTAGTGGGTTAAACATAATATGTAAAACTTCTGTGGGTTCTAATCTTAGGTTTCTCATTAATACATCAGTTAAGGGTCACGAATAATTTTTAGATACACTTTTCATATTTCACGTAAGAGCCTAAAGAATAAGAACATGTAGACATGATAAATAATGAGGGGAATTTAGAAATCAAGTTATGGAAGATAACGTATTGTCAGACTCTCATCTATTCCACTTTTTCTGGGAGTCAATTACAAAAGACAACGATGCTTCCTACATCTCCTACCTAGATAACATTTTACTGCTCTTGAAAACCATGATACTCCAAATCACCTACCGTGTTTGTGAATAAATGCAAGTCCTTGCAATATCTGGTACATGATATTCCTTATAGCAGACTCAGGAAACAACTTATTCCTGTTTGGGGCAGAGGGGAAAAAAAGTTAAAAGTCCAGATTTACATATGAAAACACATCCTGTTTTCATGTTTGTTTGTTATACCATAAGAATTTATGAAAACATTTTTCACATGATAACTTGACCAGATCGTTTGATGCTAAAGACCAAAGAAAAACAACCATTTACCCATACAAGAGAGCTACCTTTACAAACAACAAATATTTTTAGTTCTGCTACAAAGAAGCAGTGATTAAACATTTTATAGTAAGCCCTCCAAAAAAAAATAATTCCCTCTAACATAGCACATAAAAACCTTCTCTCTCCATAACATTAACTAAAACTTAAAAATTTTTTTACTGGGGAAAATTTGAGTCCTTATGACACACAGTGGATAGTAACATTTTCCCCCTGGTTGGGCCAACCATATAGCTTCACTGCTATTTTTTGACAATACAGATGATATTTGTTCACTGAAATCACTAAAAGGAATGACATTCATTTGCCACCAAGAAAATATAACATATAAGAGGTAGTCCGTGATTGAAATAATCTTTACAAAGAAGATATAGAGGGAAAAAAGTATGCCCAAGAGGTTCTACATGGTTCACTTTTGAAGGTTAAAATAGCCATAGCAGGTAAGTTTCTAAAGAGGCTCCTCTGCCCAGCATGCCAGCCCCTGGGCACTGTAGCAAGAAAGGAACTGAAACGCAGACATTTTCAATGGAGGTCTCAAAATGAATGATGCTGTTCCACCCTTGACTTGTAGTTGTTCTGCCCACAAGTCCTTGTGGGAATGGAGAACTGCAGAGTATCTGTTAAATCTCTAAGTTTCTTTGGATAAATAACCCATTAAAACCTGAAAACAACTTAACTGAAAGTAGCTTCTGTGAAGCTATCGCAAGGCCTCCAAGGTCAGGCCCCTCACCTAATGGGCAGCTTGAAACAGGGAAGCCTAAGTAACATGAATGCAAAAAACAAACAAACAAACAAAAAAGCAGAAAGAAAACATGCCCACTTTGCAATATTTATTTCTAAGATCATGAAGAATAAAAAACTAAACTGTACCTTTCTTTAATGAGCTGGTAAAGATTTTCCTTCATGTACTCGAAGATAAAATAAAGATGATCATTTTCCCTGATAACTTCTTTTAATTTTACTACATTGGCATGATTGAGCTTCTTTAAAGACTAAAAGGCAAGGAAGAAAACCACAAAAAATTAAGAAAAAAAACCCACCAAACTATTCTTGAAACAGAAAAATAATCACATGTATACTTAGGAAGAAACAATTCTGAAACCACAGAAATGCCATAATTGCTATTTCATTGACAATTTAATAAATGGTATTTCTATGAAACTGATAATAACTTTACATTAAAAGACTAGAAGGTAAGTGCTTGACCAAAACAGGTATTCCTGGCTGCTGCCAGCACCAGGTAATGGGCCAGGGCTATTTTAGGTACAATCCCTCCAGATGAGAATTCACACTGTGGAAATGACCAGAGGGGAATCAACTGGAAGCTAGGAATCTGACTGCTCTGGCATTGGAGAAGGCAGCTGCTTTGGAATGGCATCACCAGCTAACAGTATGTAGACACTTTAGAGAAGAAATCAGTCAAATATAGACAGAGGCCGATACCCTGATTGCTCAACTTTCTCCTGACTAATGTGTGTCCTTGAGACACATAGCACTTCTTATAATGTGATTTCTAAAGGAGAAGAAGGAAGAGAAATTTCATTGGAAAGACTCTGAATTGATATATCTCCTATATCATTTCTCCTGAAGTGATATAGGAGAACTATCTCTGTTTCCAAGAACAGCAAAGGCAAAAATGTCAGGCACTGAGGGTGGCTCAGAAACACTGCAGGACCTTCTGATTATTCATCCTTATGCATATGCAGTTTTCCTCTTCCTGGAACATATACGTGAGTATAGCTTTGTATAAACTATTTTCTGCTTGCCTCATTCATTCTGTTGATGGTGAACAAGCACACTTTCATATTAGCGAGCAGAGATCTCGTTCATGTATGACAACCACAGACACCCAGATGCTGGTTTGCTCACTGGATGATTAGAATTTGATAGACTTGCTCCTTCAAGAAAGCCTCAAAGGCTCACTCTGGTCGGGCTGAGCCCTTTAACACAAAGAGCCTCTTCCTCACAGAGAAGTGAGCCCAATAATAATAAATAGTAAAGCCTTCTTTATCTCTGAATCTCCTTCAAAGAACATCCCTTTTTAAAACAAACACCCACAATATCTGAAGAGGACAATGTTAACATGAATATCCAAATCTGGAAGGACACTCAGTAATAAGGTACTCCAGGGATCAGAGCCTGGGAATGTGTAATATGACCAAGTTACTTCAAGCAGCTGGGAAGAGAGAGGAGTATGGCCAGTGAATGTGGATAAAATAAGAGATTTCTGGTGCCTCTGTCCTAAAAGACAAGCTCCTGCCAAGATGCCTCTCTGACAGGAAATACTTGGCTGTTTTGGTCAAATGGCCAGATCCTTCCAGAATGGCCCCACTGGGCTGATTACTTCTTTTAGACGGGTTGGATTCCTAGTTCTCCCTGAACAACAAACACAAACATTGTGTAACTTGTAAGTACCATTCCCTGGACTCTCATCGATGGCAGCCATCTTTTCTGCTTGTTTGCTTAAAATGCATCACAGGCAATGGCTGACATATCCAGTGAGAAAAGCTGCAAATCTGTTCAGAGAAAAATTAATTAAGTTTGAAAGCTTTTCAAGAAGAAAACTGTAGGCAAGGAGTAGGGTACCTTTCGCTCTTAGCCTGAAGTGTATTTTGGGCATGAATTACCAGCCTAAGTCTAAGAGTGGCTCATCACTCTCATTCCAAATGATGTTCTGGAGAAAGTTAAAGTCTGTACTAGTTTCACATAAAAGGAATTAATTTTGTGTGGAGGACTCCATGTGACTCATTTTATAGAGATATATTTCCATAAGGAAGGCAGCATATTTTGGCTTAGGAAAGGTTTACAAAGGAGAGGAAGAGGCTGGACAACTATAGCAAAGCAGAGAAGCAGGAAGTAGCAAATTAAGCCTGGGTCAGCAGTCCAAATGGGGACTGTTTATCTCCATGGTTGAAGGTTCTTAACTATTAAAACTACAGTAAATACCTACTTAATGTCATCAATAAGTTATTGGAACTGCAATGAAACTACAGATAACAGAACCAATTTTACCATGGGCTAACTGATATAAATAAAAGAGTTTAGGCCCTACAGCATCTCATCAATGTTACAACAAAAAGGCGTTGAACAAAAGGATATTATGTGAGCACCTGCTAACCAATGTCTTGATTCCCTGTGCATAACAGATACCATGGGCATATGAGACAGTGCCTGCCCTTATGAGGCAAACAACCTAACCAGGAAGAGGGGACATAAGTACAAAATACGCATAACAGAATAAGGAAGACTGTATTAAGGATCAAAGAGATGATAGGGACAAGGAACATCAGAGATGTTTCAAGGAGAAATAATTACTAAACCCTGAGTGGTTAGTATGAATATCATTTAAAATGTGACTTGAAGGAAGAGTAGTACTGAGACAAACTCAGTGGGAGAGAAAGGGTGTGCCCAGAGGGAAGCCCTCACAGGCAAGGGTGTGAGAGTGGAGTTGCATAGTCTGGGGGATGAAAATTTTCCCAGTTTGGTTGTGAAGGAAGCTCATCCAAAAAACTTTAACTGGAGAAATGGGTAGGGAAGACAGTTTGGATGCCAGGCAGATACCCACTTAAGCCTCTGACAAATCTGGGTTTGAAACCAAGCTTTGTAGCTTAGACTTGTGTTTACCTCAAACAAGTGACTGAATCTGGGCCTCAGCTGTTCTCATTAGCAAAGTCAAGATACTAACACTTTCCTCATCGGGTAGTTGTGGGGATGAAAGAAGATGGTGCACACAGAGCACCTAAGTAGGCTGACCAAATGTGCCATTTTAAATGGAGCAAAAACTAACGTTACTGTCTCATTTCAAATGGTACCTGTGGTCAGCCTGCTGACACCCTGCATTTAGCCCAGTGAGACTAGGCTGCCCATAGATACCACCTGAATCAGGACAGTACCACTGTTTTCTGTCCTGTTTAAAAGGAGACATCTGGTCAGCCGGCACTTAAGGTGCTACCTGGCCCAACATAAGCTCTCGATAGTCAGTAGTGTATGAACAGCTGAATGGCATGGAGATGGATGACATGTATGGAAAGCGGGATCACACAGGCCACCTTCAATGAGCTATGGTTTCTGGGTAAATGAGTAAATGATAATTAACAGAAAGGGGAGAAAATATGAGCATGGGGAGACACAGACATTCCAGAAAATTCAGGCACTGATATCCAGTAAGCGCGTGGATATAGGGGCCTGAAGCAGGGGTTGGCAAACTTTTCTGGAAAGGGACAGAGTAAATACTTTAAGCCTTCTAGGTCATATGATTTCTGTTGCAACTATTCAACTTAGCCACCATAACAAGAAATCAGCCATAGACAGTATGTAAACAAATGGATATGGCTGTGTTCCAACAAAATTTTACTTACAAAAACAGGATGTGGCTTTTGTCAACCCCTGGTCTAACGTATAAGAAGGATAAAAGATTGTCAGACTGTTGAAGCAAGGGGAATGAATAGCATTATTTAGGAGTGAGTCAGAGCAAATAAAAAATTGCTAATAACAGAATGTGAGAAATCATCAGTATGTAAGGGCTGAACCATAGAAGAATTGGTAAAAGACAAGAAAGACGGAGGACAGCCGGGCAAAAGCAGAGTCATACCACCCTGGGAGAGGAGAGGAAGAAGTGGTCAAGAGCACCCAACACTGCAAACAAGAAGAAAGTGCCTGAGAAAATGATCCTAGACTTGGCAAATGGTGAGCTGCAGAGGGAGATGCCTTACTTAATTTACATGAATGCCAATAGCAGGTGGGGAAATGAAGGGAAGGAAGAAGCATGGAAGATAAGGTAAGGAAATGAAAGGGGTGGAAACTCCAGGGGAGAGAGGGCTGAGGCTGATTAGAGAGAACAGTGGGAACATTTATAGACTAAAGAGAAGGGGCCAACAGAAAGGAAGAGTTTAACAAAATGAGAAGGTTCAAATTAGCCAAAAGGTGGTAAATGGATAAACAAAATGTGGTATATCCATAATATGAAATATGAATCAGCCTTAAAAAGGAAGAAAATTCTGGCACATGCTACAACTTGGATGAACCTTGAAGACATTATGCTAAGTGAAATAAGCCAGTCACAAAAAGACAAATACAGCATACCCTGGAGATACTGTGGGTTCAGATCACTGAAATAAAACAAGTATTGTAATAAAGTGAGCTGGAGGGTCCTGCCTTCAATTTGTTTTTTAAAAAAGCAGTATCTGGGAAGCCAGGATAGCTCAGTGGGTTAAGAGCTCACTTTGCAGCCCTGGGGACCAAGTATCGAATCCTGGCCCCGGCCTGTGCAGACCCATATGCTGAACTGGGGAGTGCCCCCAGTTCGGTTCTCACTGGGGTAAGACCCCGGCCCAGTTTCTGCCCTGTGCAGCCCCACGCCCACCTGTGGAATGAAACTATGTGGAAAAACCAATGATGTACAACAATGGAGACTGTTCTGGGCTCTCCCTCTTCTCTCTGTCTCTCTGTCTCTCTCTGTCAAAAACAATTAAAATAAATCTTTAAAAAAAAAAAAAAGCAGTATCTGTGAAGTGCAATAAAGCGAAGTGCAATAACGCAAGTTATACCTGTACTATATGATTTCACTTATATGAGGTACTAAGAGTGGTCAAATTCATAGGGACAGAAAGTAGATGGTGAGTGCCAGGGGCTGGGAGGAGGCGGGTCATAGGGAGTTATCGTTTAATGGGTACAGAGTTCCAGCTTTGCAATATGAAAAGAGTTCTAGAGATGGATGGTGATGATGCTTGTACAACACTATGAATGTACTTAATAGAACTGAACTGCATATGCTTAAAAATTGGTAAGATGGTACATTTCAGGTTATCACAATGTGAAAGAGAAAGGACATTAGAAGGGAACTACTGAAATCTGAATAAATCTGTGGTTTAGTTAGTAGTAATATATCAATGTTTAAAAAAGTATATTCGTCAATATAATAATATAGCAATCTTCCACATTGAGCTACTATCAGCATAATGTTATCATCTGCCCTCTTTTTGGGCATCAGTGAAATAATTGAAATAGAGTATGAACTATAAATCTAACCATGTATAGATTTCTATGTTAATCAACCACACATAAATTATTCCCTATTGTATTAATAAATACCTTAACCTCCCGAAGGTTCATGCATTCCTCCCAGGAATAAAACTTTCTTTTCATTCTAAAAGAGAAGAGAGAAACAAATAATATGCTTATTCCCTGTAACAAACTAACCTTTATTTTTCAAAAATATTTTCATTCTAAACCTAATGAATAATGCTTTAGGTTGGTTTTGATTTCTATTCAATATTATATTACCCACAACAGCAATTATTTTTAAAGCTAGCCGTGCAATGGATCCTAGGTCACCAAATTTCTCAGCAGCCCTGGTGCCCTGAGGTGCAGAGGCCTGGGCTGCTGTCCTGCTCAATTACTAACAGGCTAACCTTGCCCTGGAGGGAAACCCCTCATTCTTGTTTTATTCAGACAAGAGCTGTCCAGTAAAATTGTCTGTTTCGGTGGAAATATTTAATGTTGGCCAGTATGGTAGCTACTAGACATATGTGGCTACTGCGTGCTTAGAATGTGGCTAGCGCAACATAGGAACTGAATTTTTCATCAAATTTACACATAAATGCCACATACGGTTACTTGCTGCCATGTTAGACAACAGTTCTAGACCTGCCAGCATAGGGTTGGCAAACTATGGCCCATGGGCCAACTCTATCCCCCCATCTGTTTTTGGAAAGCCTATGGGCTAAGATGGAATTATATTTTTAAATAGTTGGAGAGAACAAAAGAAGAATAATATTTTGTGACGTGAAAATTATCTGAAATTCAAATTTGTTTCCATAAATGAAGTTTTATTGGAATACAACCACACTCATTCATTTACACATGGTCTATGGCTGCTTTCAACTACAACAGCAGAATTGAGTTGTGATAGGGACCATATGGCCCGCAAAGCCTAAAATATTTGGCTCTTTATAGAAAAAGTTTGTCAATCTCTAGTATAGAGCCTGAGAGGAGAAAGAGAACCTATTAGATAACCAGAAATCCAAATTTCAAGGTTATATTTTTCATTGTTCTTCAATCACATTGTCTCTTGTGAATCCTAGAGCTGCCCTGTGAAATAGACAGGACAGGTAAGGAAACTAAGAAATAGATAACTGATGCGATTTTCCCAAGGTCTCACTGCTGGCTAATAACAGACCAACTTACTCTCCACCTCACTCTAACACTCTGCCTCCAGTTATAACATTGTCTCCTGGTTAAGTGATGAATTCCTTTATTCATGCCCCACATATTACTCAGCCCTTCCTATGTGGCAGGGGCTTTGTCAGGCACTAGAGATACAATGGGAGAGACACCCCTCAACCTGACACCACAGCAGGAAGGCAGGTAATGAATTGTTTTCTGTACTGAGTGCTATGAAGGAAAGGTACAGGGCATGGGGAGCATGAATCTCAAGGTGACCTCATCTAGTCTGGTAGCAGGAAACCTTCCTCTAGTGAAGAGATAGTCCAACCACAATCCAAATGAATTTAGTCTGGTAGAAAGTTTGGGAAAGGAAATATCATGTAAAAGCTTGGGACAGAAAGGTATTCGGTGATTTCAAGAAGCTGAAAGGCCAGTGTGGTCAGAGCAGGGGGTGGTGCTAGGAGGTTCAGATGAAGAAAATGGCTGGGGCTGGATGAGGCAGCAATTTGTAGGGTACATTACAACTTAGGGGCTTGATTCTAATGGACAGGAAGATGTTGAAAAGCCATTTTAGTTTGGGTTCCCCCAAAACCAGAGCCTGAGGCAAGGACTGAAGTGCTAGCAATTTATTTGGGAGGTGAGTTTAGGAAGCCAGGGCAAAAAGCAGGGAAAGAGGGAACAGAGAGTGAAAAATCCATTAGAGGGTGCGTTGCTGAGTTGATAGCAAGTTGGGCAACCTGGTGTAGTACTGCGGGGGACCTTCTAAGGAACTGTGCAGAAGGCACCTTGGTTGAGAGTCTTCTGTGTGTACTTGTGGTGGGATGCTGGTGGTGGGCACAAAACTGTATACACCAAAAACAAAAAACAGACAAACAAAAACACTGTGTACACCATGGTGCACTGAAGTCACGTGGGACAAAAGGACGTGATGGGGCAGTGGGGACACAAAGAATATTTGGTACAAGTGGTTTTAGGCAATTAGAGTCATGTGTTTAGAATAATCCCTTCAGACTAGAATGGATAGGGGTTAAGGACAGAACCCAGAAACCCTGTAGAGGAAATTAATCTAGTTATAGAAGGTAAATGAGAACAGATTGAATGGGAGGTTAGCAGTGGAAATATAGAGAAGTAGGTAGATCACACAAATATTTAGTAGTTAGCATTAAATAGGACTAGATAACCAATGGTGGGGCATACAAAGAGAAATCAGGAGGACTCCCAGTTTTTGAGGGGATAGTAGCATTATTTATCAAGATACAGAACACTGAAGGAGAAACAAGTTGGGAGCAAGGGCAAGAGAATACGATGGCTACATTTTCAGTTAGGAGTAAAATGAGTTTGAAGTGCCCATAGGACATCCAAATGGAGATGTTGAGAAGGTAACTAGATATAAATGAGTATGGCAGATAGACTCTAAAATGGCCTCCAAAGACCTCCCCATATCCTGGTATAACCCTCTCTCTTTCAGTGACTTGCTTGTAACTAATAGGATATAATTTAAAAGGACATCATGTCTGTGATTAGTTTACAAAGGCAAAAAGGCATGACTTTCATTTTGGTAGAAGACTCTTGCTGGCTCTCATGTCTTGATGAAGAAGTTGCCAGACTCAAGCTTCTTTTTTGAGAGGCCCCTATGGGAAGAGATTGAGGGCAGCCTCCAGCCAACAGCCAGCAGGAAACTGAAGCTCTCACTTCGACAAACCAGAAGGTACTGAATGCTGCCCACAATCATACGAATAAGCTTAGAATTAGAGCCTTCAGTTAAGACCCCAGTCTGGCCTTCAGTTAAGACCCCAGCTCTGGCCAACACCCTGATACAACCTCATGAGAGACCCTAACGCAGAGGACGCAGCTAAGCCACGCCAGACTCCTGACCATGGAAACTTCGAGACAGTTGTCTTAAACTCCTAACTCTCGGGGCGGGGGAAATACTACACAGTAACAAATAACTGTTACTTTTCAGATTGAAAAGAGCAAGTGAGGTGGGGACAAGACAGTAGTCATCAGACCATCACATGATCCAAATGAAGTCACTTAATTACTCAGAGTAATTCAGTTTCCTTTCCTGTTAAATAGTACTTATTAACTTGTTCATTACTACCCCACAATATGAGAAAACACTTTGAAAAAGTACTAGTGCTATTGCAAAGTTGTAAATCTAAAGTGGGAATGTGATAAAGATCTCTAACATGAGCATTCCAGAGTTGACAACCATCTAACCCACAGAAATCAATGTCTTAAGATTCTTCTCCATGCCTCCCATTCACTCCTCTTTCAAAATTTTTTGAAGGCAAGGGATGTAGGGGGTAGAGTGAAAACAATGTTCATGACATATAGTTCATGATGAACTGAAGAACAAAACTTAC
This sequence comes from Craseonycteris thonglongyai, assembly GCA_004027555.1. Classification (NCBI taxonomy): domain Eukaryota; kingdom Metazoa; phylum Chordata; class Mammalia; order Chiroptera; family Craseonycteridae; genus Craseonycteris; species Craseonycteris thonglongyai. The sequence goes on from PVKE010001491.1 coordinate 27,845, forward strand.
TTTTTAATAGCAATCAGTTCCCCAGACTCAATGCTTCTTCCCAGCAGGACGGAACCATAGGTTCCATCCCCTAGTTGCTTGATAGTTGTGTATCTATTCATGGTGTGCCCACTCCGGCTGGACACTCATCTCAGGGCTGAAGTTCAGTCCTGCGGCAGCAGCGGGTGTTCCCAGAGTGTAACCAGATTTTCCTATGGCAGCACCAGCACAAGGTAGTCAACTGAACGTGACTATCTCCTAAATACATATTTCCGAGATCAGTCTTCTGCCTGCAGAGAAAAATCAGAAACAAGGATAAATGCTAATATACTTTGTATGTATATTTTTATGGCCTAAATCAGGGGTCGGAAGACTATGCCCCCAGCCCGCCACCTGTCTTACTGGTTTTGATGGAATGCCATCATGCCCATTCACTTGCACATTGTCTATGTCTGTTTTCACACTAGAACAGCAAGGCTGAGTAGTTGGGGAAAAGACTAAAGGGCCTACAAAGCTGAAAGTATTCATTTTCTGACCATTACAGAAAATGTTTGTCAACTTCTGATCTAAATTATGCTTTTATAATTTTTGTAAAACCAGAGATACCAATCATACAAGGTGAATTTGTCAATAACTTAGAAATAAATCAGCTGCAATTTTTTGTTGACAAACCATCATTGTGGGCAAACCTTGCAGGATAACTATGGTCAATGAAAATTGCCAAGCTATAAGAATCCATGCTAAATATACTATATTCTGTGTAATTCAGCCAAAATTAACCATGTAAATATACAAAAGCCAAGACATAATTTCATTTTCCAACAAATTAAAATTCCCACTGTTGTATGCCTTCTTCCAAAAAAACAGCTAAAAAGTTACATGCTTTATTTTAAAAAGGGGGGCATCAAATATATGATGGAAGAGAGAGCTGATTCTGGGTGGTGAGCACATAAATGCAATACATAAATGATGTAATGTAGAATTGTATACCTGAAACCTATGTAATTTTTACCAGTCAATGCCACCCCAGTAAATTTAACAATGAATTTTTTTTTTTTAAAGGTAGGCTTTGACCTAAAGACAATGGAAAGTTAATTAAGATTTTTAAAATATACTTGTAGACATTAAACTAGTAATCAAATGTGTGTCCCTCAACCTTCTCTTGCTTTAATTACACAACCTTTCCTCATAGGACCTGTTTTCTGCTCCTTTAACTATCTTTGACATTCATCTCTGAATCCTCATACATTTCTCCATATCCTTGATAAATTTGGTGACTAAGACTTAATAATAATCTGTATTCCAGTAGCATATGGAATCTGCCCCACTTTTTTTTTTTGCAATGGCGTTGTACTAATGATTCACTTCTATTAATTATTAATCATAGAAGCCTTTCTGTGATAATTAATGTCCTACTACTTCCTCACCCACTTAAATTGTATAATATAATTGGGACAATGCTTTCCTAGCTGATCACGAAGTAAGCTTTTCATGAAAGAATTAACTTCACTGAAATCAAGATAAAGTGGGTCATTCATTCAACACACAATCACCGGAACAATTCTTTGTTGTTACAGGCTGTCATATTATCATAAAACAAAACTCAATTACACTGGCAAGACTTGACTCTCACCACACCATGGCAGTCACTTTGTTAATCAATTCAGGTAATTACATAACAATTATACAGTGGAGCAGACTAGTATCTCTTCAGGCTGAGATGCTAATAAGCATTATTCAAGGCTTTGGGGGTACATTATGGATAAGTTAAGGGTGCTTCCTTTATGTAAGTCACAAATGACACATACATAAAAAATGTAAAAAGGGCTATGAGAACATGATAGAAAAATCAACTCTTGGAAGAAGGGAAAGGTCTAATAACCCTTCAGAGATCGAAGACTGAAGAATGAGCAAAATTTTATTATACAGAGAAGGGAAAGAGATTAGATGGAGGAAACTGTGCAAAAGGTTGGTGGGTACAGGGCTTAGTATGTTCACAGAGGACAAAAGCCTAGTGGTTCATTCCCTGGCTGGACAGTAGCATTACCTGTGGAACTTTTAACAAATACTGATGGAAAGGCTTCATCTCTTAAGAGTGAGGTCAGGGTGGGAATGATTTTCAGTAGTTTGGAAAGCTCTTTAGGTGATGCTAATGTGCAACCAGGGTTGTGCAGTACAGTACAGGGCCAAGTCATAAAACCACGGGGTGGGGTGGGGGGTGGTATGGTGGGGGAACAGTAAGGAAATGGCAGGAAGTAACTAGAAACTTAGGATGGAGTCCACTTGTGAAGGGGTGTATTTGTTATACAGAAATTTGGTCTTTAACCTCCAGAGGGAAGCTCTCCAGGGTTTTAAGGGAGGAAAATGACATACGGAAGAGCCCTCTGGAGATCAAACTGATGTTAGAATAGGAAATTAGAGGCAGTGAAACTAGTTAGAAGTGTACCAAAATAGTCCAGGTGAAATATGTTGAAGGCCTGAACAATGGCACTGGACTGGATGTATCAAAAATAGGAGGAGACACAGGTCTGGAATAGTGAATGTGTATGTAGTATTTGGACAATGTGCAGAGATAACAAATTCTGTTTTAGAAGGTGTTGAATTTGAGATATGTATAAAACCTTTCACTGCTCAGTAGACAGCTACAAGTGGTGCTAAAGTTGTTCTATTTTGTTTCTAAAGATAGTGCATTGTTAAGTTCTTATTAGAAGCACAACATTCAGATAAGGCTAATACATTGTACAACCCTGGGGTGCTCCATTCACATAGGACACTATGTGAATGGTGCCCATGGAATGCTGTGGCATGGTGGCCATGGGTCCAGAACAAAGGACATGACAGTCTCAACAAGCTCCTCAATGATTGTTCAACTTTGGATGACAAATTTCAAGAGAGATATTAAAAAACATAATGAGGGACCTAAATGAATGCACAAGAAGAATCATTGAAGAAACACCAAATACAAGAAGTAAAGGAGACGTAGGAAGCTATGGTAATTGTTTTAAGTATACAAAGGGATATCAGAGAGAAAAATTAATTACCCTAAATAGGGATCCAGAGACAGAATCATAACCAGTATCTGAGCTTAAGTGCCCTTGGGATTAGTATTGTTCAGTTCATTTTTTGTGGTGGCCTGAATATGAAGTCTCATGTCATAACCTGAAAGTAAAGAACAAAATCTCACTGCTGCTCTGGGAAGACAAAAGCACGATAGACAATGCACTGGAAAAAAGGAGATAGGGCAGAGGCCAGGGCTAATCTACCCAATAGTAATGCTCGTCTTCTTGCTTAGTTTATAGAACCCTGATTTTATTCAGGATTCAGTATAATCAGGGATGGCAGCCAGCTACAACTGCCCCCGGGCATAAACTCTAATTAGTCTAAGCCAGGCCTGGACAGACTTTTTCAGGGCAAGGGCTACTTCTCCAAGTGTCCCAGTCCACTAGCTATTTATTTTATTATTCAGGTGGTCAACCCAAAATTGCTTGGCGGTGTACTGGTGGACCTTGATCAATGTCTTGCCCAGCCCTGGTCTAAGCCAAGCCAAGCAATTCCACTTCTACCAAGAATTGTTTAGGAGTAGGACTGTGGCTGATTTATGAGATGGAAAGAAAAGTAAGCTGGTAAGGAAAGAGGAAGGCTTCTGAGAAGGAAAATACCGTACTCCCTGATAAAGAGAGTTGAAAAAGAGGTTGCTCTCTCTGTGTTTCTGCCTTGAGCATGGTTGTGTAAAACTGTACTATTTAGGGCTGAGACAGCCTACTGGTGACTATGTCAACTCTAAAGATAAGATTTCCATCTGCTAAGGATAGATGGAAAAAAGAAAGAGGTTGACTCCTTGATATCACCGGCTGCTGCATGATCTCTGAAAATATCTGCCTTAGGCTTCTTGTTATGTGACCTAATTAAAGATCTTTGTTGCTGAAGCCACCATTAGATATTCCATGAAGTAAAGCTGAAAGCATTCCTAATACAGTGGACTAAGGCTACAATGATTCAAAAGACTTAATACAAGATTCTCTATAGGTGATATAGATAGATAGATCTATCTTTTGTAGTTAGCATGGTTTTGAAGAGGTAAAGAACTGCATGTAGTTGGAGACAAATTATAGAAGTAATTCTCGATTAACCTAAGGTTCAATTGCCTTCCATCATTATCTGCTTCCATTTTGAAAGAATATATGACTATGAATCTATGAATCTATTGTGATACAAGGAAGAGTGGCCAAAAATGGCCCTGGGTCCCACTCAGAGTTGCCTGGACATCTGGACAAGCTGGGTCTTCCCTCTTCCTCCCAGGGTTTATACACACCCAGCTTCTCTTGGGCCTTGAAGCTCCCCACACGCTAGGTGAATGGCTTTCCCAGATAACTACTATCCACAGCTAGCACCCATAATGTGCTCTACAAATGATCTGTGTACACCCCCACAGACAAGACTGTGCAAACCCACACTGCATATTCAACGGAGCACTGTGGGCCAGCATGATTCTCCATAAAAATGAGAACCTGAGAGATCCATGCTTCTCCTTTTTGCTCTCTTGATTTGGAAGTGTCTGCTACAGAGCCTATTCCTGAACTTATGCTGTCTGACCTTATGGAATGTTGTCCTGGCCCTATAAAATAGCAAGTGGCAATCATGAAGGGATCCCACCTTGCACAGTAAGTGGGGTTCACTGTGTATGTCATTAATAGTGAAACCACATGCAGCAACAGAGCTTAAGTTAAAGGCAACCATGGAAATCACACAACTCTCAGTCTGAGTTTTAACAAGAAAATAGTTTCAGCACACAAATGATGTACATTCTTTAATACTTAATGAGACATCTACATCTACAGTCAGTTCTTAAAAAAAAACGTTGACAAATGTAAGAGGTATAAAATAGATACTCTTTTCTTATTTAAGTTGGGAACTTCAGTGTATTTTATTAACTCAGTGTTTTGAAATGCTCACTTAGAACCACCACCATTAAACTGCCCTATGCCTTCACTGGTAGGTAACTCAACTCTCAACTCAGTACAAAAACAAATCACCTTCATATCATCTGGTTTCTCTCAAGCCCATGTGTCTGTTCTTCTCCATAACATTTGGTTTGCAAAGACAGTTTCTACTGTTGGATTCTTTACAATCTGGTAAAAAGGCTAACTATTGTCTTTTCTATGGTTCTGAGTTTACCCACATTTATGTTGCACATTATAGAAACATGTGAAATACATATTTTTTAGAAGTATGCCAATATTTATTTCAGATATGGAGGAATATCTGAAATATGCTCAAGAAATTAAAAGTAGCAACAAAGTATCACTCAAGTGAAGAACTATGCACAAGAGATTATACTCAGTCCTGAGATATAAGATCCAAAGAGCTGTGAATGGTACATCTGACCTCTAGGAACTTCCCATCCAGCTGAGCAGGTAGAGCATGAACAGGGATTGGGAGACATGGCACTTGTGCAAGAGTGCTGCAGGTAAGAAGTCATATATGGATCACTGACTAGGAATTTTGGGCTCCTAATCTCTAAATAATGGCTAATCTCTCTCATTAAGGACATGCTATTTACCCATACACTGGTCCACATGTCACTGACAAATAATTTTTAGAAACCTAACCATAGGTGATGTAACATAGATTTGTACGCCTGGAAACTATCTAATTGTTACCAACCAATGTCACCCCATTAAATTTAATAATAGAAAAAACAAGCAAACAAGTTTTTCTTATCAACCGTATCAGTTTCCCATGGCTGCTATAACAAATTACCATACACTTGCTAGCTTAGAACAACAGAAAGTTACTCTCTCACATATCTGGAGGCCAGAGTCCAAAACCAGTGTCACTGGGCCTAGATCAAGGGGCAGGCATTTCCTTCAGCAGCTGCAGGAGCAATCCAGTCCTTGTCTCTTATAACTTCTGGTGGCTGCTGGCATTTCTTAGCTAGTGGCCACATCACTCCAATCTCTGCCTCGTGGTCACATTAGTTTCTCTTCTCTGTGTGTCGAATCTCCCACTGCTTCTCTCTTGTAAGGACTTGTGTTTGTGTTTAGGTAGTGCCCATCCAGATTATCCAGTTAATCCTTCCATCTCAAATTCCTTAATTTAATCACATGTGCAAAGTCTATTTTGCCATATACAGTAATCCTCACAGGTTCCAGGGATTCTGACATATCTTTTGGAGATATTATTTAGCCTACTATACTCTGCAATGAAACCTCCCAAAGATTTTCATACAACCATCTGAATTATGGCAGCAGTAGTTTTCATCCATTCACAATTCAGTGCTTTAGGAATGAAATCAGAAGTCTATGTTTGCTTACCCAAAGAAAAAAGGCATTCCTTTTTGAAATATAGAGAACTCTTTTTTTTTTTTAATTTCTCTTCAATTTTGCACAGTGGATGAGACTTCACAATTCTGGCTGAAATTTCTGAGTATATGACATTAGCATATATAGAGCAAGCCTGTCCAACCCGCAGCCTGCGGGTCACAAGTAGCCCAGAATGGCTTTGAATGTAGCCCACCACAAATTTGTCAATTTTCTTAAAGCACTATGAGGATTTTTGGCAATTTTTTTTTAGCTCATCAGCTATCATTAGCATTAAGTGTATTATGTGTGGCTCAAGACAATTCTTCTTCCAATGTGGCCCAGGGAAGCCAAAAGACTGGACACCCCTGATATACAGAGATTCCACAATGTATGGACCAGAGCTGGCAAACCAGCAGCCTGAGAACTGAATTCAGAAGTATGGTTTGAGTCTGTATTTAAAAATAAGAACTTTCATATAAAAATCCAGATTGGGGGTTTCTCTGGAAAAACTGAAAAGCTAGTAGCATGGGACCCTTAGCCCTCCATGATACTAAAAAGCTAGAAGAGTCATGACCACCCCTTTAGACTGAGCATGGGTTCTTCTGCTCATTACAGTCGCCATCCTCTCTGTCATCCCTAAAATGGTTTCCTTGTCAGCTGCCAAGTTTTTTTAGTTGCCAAGAACTTTTTAGCCTTCATGGATACTTGTTTTACTGGAAGAAAAGTATGTCTCTGTTCCTATAACTCTATCAAAAGTGACAAGGTAAAAGACAGCCTCATGTTTGAAGAAAGACCGGAGGAAAGGGAAAATTGTTCTTTTTTTTTTTTTTAGAAGAAAAGAGCAATTCCTTACTGTTTAACAAGTACACATCCAGCTTTCTTGAGTCTTTTACATTTTCCCTTCTGCCCCCAACAGCATTTGAATTCACAGCTCCCAGTATAAACAGTCAACACTGCTTGAGAAGTGAATGGAATTTAGCAGCCCATCCACTAACTCAATTTGTTAACATGGACAGTCCTTCTAAATATAGCTCACTCTAAAAATTAATTTGGATAAATCAGTCATTATAACTAATTCATACTTAGCTCCCTAACGTATCAAGTCAGCTGAAAAAGTAACAATAATTTTAGTGCTTACCATGTATACAGTACTGTTATAAGTGCTTTGCATATATTAACCCAATCCAGGTAGGTAAAATAATACTATTGAATTAATATAATTTTATTATGATTATCACCTCTATTTTACAAATAATGAAAATGAGGCATAAGCAACTTGTCCCTAGTGCTATTATTAGCATCCCCCATATTATAGATAAGGAAACTGAGACACAAATTACTTGTCCAAGGCTATCCAACTATTAATAATAAGTTGTTGGATTGAACGCAGCCCCCACCCACCTGTGTGGAACAAAAACTGATGACGCACAACTATAGACTGCTCTGGGCCCTCCCCCTTCTCTTTGTCTCTGTCAAAACAATAAAATAAATCTTAAAAAACAAAAAAAAGCTGTGGGATTGAGACAGGAATCCAGGCTGAGTGCACCAAACTCAAGGGAAAGGTTGCAAGAGATCCAAAGAGCATGAAATCTTTTGAGGATCTGAGAGTGAGAGGAATTAGAGAAAGTACTTTGTAGCTCAAAGTCCAAATATGAAAACCAGTGATGTGGCCATGCTCTAGTTGGCCTCCTTTTGCAATCAAACATCAGTGACCCCAGCAGGGGCCTCACCAGCAGTGGCTACCTAAGGTGGAGACAGTGCATGTAGACAAAGATGGGCTGGGTCCCAGTTTGCAGTCCGCTTAGACTCCCCATGATTCAGTGTCTCAGGTTTACTTGCTGTGAATTCAGGGCACTGGACTGGAAGTGAGATGGCTTTCTGCCCTAATGCTCTGTGATTCTGTGACACACTGTGTCAGGAATCAAGGTAGCATTTGCCTAAGAAAAAAACTGGATCACTGTTTCCACTTTTCCCATCACATGCAGAAAAACTGGCAAAGAGAAAACAGTACACCAGAGGGACCCTGTATGCTACATGACAACTCTTTCAGAGAAGGACAAGTACTCCCCAACCCCCATGCCCCAAAGTTCAGAATCTACTCCTTTTCCTCCCTCAGAATCCAGCTCAACCATCACTTCTTCAGAGCCTTCTGCTCCAACCTACACAGACACAGCTAACAAGATGGCACAGAGCCTTGTCCCCACCTCAAAGTCCCCATCCCTTCCCTAGTGGTCAGTGCCATGCAGGCCTGCCCTCTTCTTCAACCACGCCAGTCATCACACTGCCTTCATTTCTGCTCTCACTCCTCACACTCGGCTTGCACAGAGCAGTTACTTGAAGACTGCCCGAATGCTCTAAATGTAAATTTTAGTCTTTGCTATTACATTATTATTTTTTTACAATAACAGTGGTTGGAATGCAGTTACACGTAGGGTGCTGTTTTCTGTACCACCCTGGGTAAGTATCTCAAAACTCCTGGTGCTTCTATTTCCTCATGTGCAAAGTGATAATAATCAAATTTTGACCTGACCCAAACGTCCTGAAGTTCTGAAATGCAAGAGTCGTAAATGTGACAGGAAGGCTAAAGCAGGCAGGTCACCAGGGCCTTCCCCCACACAATGCTGGAATTAGTCTCAGAGGATCACAGAAAGGCTCCCTCCATGTGGTTAGGTCAGGCCTTTGGCCTCTGGGTAAGGCTGTCCACAATGAACAAAGAAACACAGTTTTATTTCACTTTCAAAGAGTTCTAGCCCGTCTTTAAAGTAAATGTGATGCTTTTCCTGGCTAGGTGACATTGGGAATAAGCTTCCTGAGAGCTGCCCCAATTCCCTCCCCTCAGTGGAGGCAAAGAGCACCTGCTTCTGGCCAGCAGCTCATATGGGGTCCCTGCTCATTCACAGCCTGGACAACAGTGGCCGGGCACAGGGACAATTGTAGTCATTCTTTATTTTGGAATCTTCACAGTCACTGAATAAATGCCACGGTTATTTATTTGTTAAGATAGGAGACAGAAAACTGCATGCAAACCTGGGCTTCTCCGGGAGTTGTGGTTTACCAGCCCGCTGACACCAGTCCGAACCTTATGAGGAGCTTTTCTCCCGTAGCCTTGTTTTACACTGAAAAGATTCCATTACTTTTATCAGTCCTCACAGGAAAACTGGGTTATGTGCAAAATCATTCAATGGCACTTCTGAGTTCCATTCTCCATTAACTGCACGTAATTACACATCATGTTCCAGGTTCAAACGTGTCATGATTTTACAGGTATAAGTTAATACTGTCAATTTATTTTTAAAAGGTACTAAAAATAGTACATCTGCGTTCATATTTTTCTCTCTGGAGCCTGATTCTTCCTCTCTTCCTGTAAGTATTTTGCCTCTTGGACGAGTGCTTATTTCTGCACTGGGGACAGCAGCTACATGGCCAAGCCTTCTGTATGTGGAGCTTGCTTGGCCTTTACCTTGACAAACGAGTGCATGAAGGGTGCTTTCAGCTACTGCATCAACTGGAATGACAGGAGTAGAAAATCAGTTCTCTGGTACGTCTTTTCCCATTCCCCAGAAATTGTTCCATGCCCTTATCTCCCTCTCCTGCATCAACCCCAGCTTCTGAGAAAGGCCCACAGCTTCCCATGGCTTCTCCTGAAATACCATAAGGAGCTTGTGCCCCAAGCCTTACAAAAATCTTCAATCACTTGCAGATTACTTCTAAACTAGGACCCACCATTCTATGTGGCTATTGTGGAATAAAAAAGTAAAGAGAGAGTGAAATTTTAAACAGCTAGAGGAAGGACAACTTTACCCTGACTAGTGTGAAACTGTGGATGAGCTGGAGTGACAGTCCTCCAGCTTAATGAAGGCTGTCAAGGGTGGTGATCATCCTGGTCCCAGCTGCTTGCCTGATTGCTACCCCTTGTTTTAAAGATGGGCAAAATAGGGTAAGGTGAAGATGAGGGAAGTGAATGAGAACATACTGCATATTCAAGCACTATGCAAATATTACAGCACATTTCACTCAGGAGCTTATCTCACTTAATGTAAGATGACTCAGTATCATGTATAACAACAAACAACTCATTAAAACATATCAAGGAAGTAAAGGCTTACTGTAAGAATAAAATGGAGTAAGAGTCAGCAAACATTTTCTGTGAAGGGCCAGTAAATATTTTGGACTTTGAGGGCTACACGTCTGTGTCATACCTATGCAACTCTACTGCTTTGGCACAAAAGCAGGCATAGACAATATGGATAGAAATGGACTCGGCTGTGTTCCAGGACAACTCTATTTACAAAAACAGGTGACCGGAAGGATATGCCTACAGGACAGTTTCTTTACCTCAGTTTCTTGAAACACAGGAAACCCTGCAAGTAAGCAGAAACATGTTAGCTGTCTCCATATGACCCTCATCTAGGTTACAGGGCTATGTACACACATTGTGTTTATCCCTAGAATATAAGCTCTCTAAGAGCAGAAAATTTATGTTCACAACTATATTCTCAGCACCTAGACGAGTACCTGGAATACATCTGGCACAAATAGGTGCTTAGAATAAAGATTTGTTGAATGGATAAATTAATGAATGAGCAGCTGGCAGGTTTGTAAAGGGTAATTTTGACTGTAGGTAATTTTCCTGTATCACCAATCTCACCCCTAACTGCCTTCTCATTCCCTCCCAACACCCCTTCTCTGCGAAACCGAACAACTACATAGGGACTAGGGCACAACAATTATGAATTCTTCTAAAAACTTTTACACTAATTTAGAAAAATATGCTTTTTAGCAGCTATGGTAACACGCAAGCATATATACCTTACTTTTTTCTCACGGTTTCATCTGAGTCAGATTCATCTTTAATAAATTTGCTTTCAAAGCAAAGGCAGTGACCAGACGACAAAACCATTAATTGTTATTGCTGAGAACTACAAGTTCATGCAGATCTTAATTTTATGATAGTGTCAAATATGCAGTTGGACATTATACCACGATACTTTATCTTTTTGATTCTGAGCCATTATCTTTAAAAGTAGCCATGAGGGCAGTCACATGTTAATAGCACTTTATCACAGGTCATACTATCTGTTCAGAAAGGTAAAAAATGACTCATATTGATCTTTCCACAAAACAATGTCGCTCTCACAAGCTCCTGGCCATCGCTATACAATTATCAGGTGGCTACTAAGAGCCTCCAGCATGGTAGAAAAAGCACCAAGCGAAATAAATGTGAGGCACTATTGTGGCCCTTTCATTAAAAAAAACAAAAACAACAAAACTGAGTATGACAACCATAAAATCTAGGAAAATTTTTAAGTAAGATAATATAGAACCTATTGCTAATTAGTATAGATTGAAAGTTAAGTTCACTAGAAAATAAGTTCGACATCGGCATAGCATAATGTTAAGAAGACTTCAAACTATAGAATTATATTTTATTTCTATAAGGGATCTTAAATGGCAATCCAACACCCTCACTTTACAGATGAGATCCAGAGATCCAAGTAATAGGAATGGAATCTTTGTTGTCTTCAGAATAGTATATTTTTTCATGTGAATATAAGAAATATTTTAATATGTAGCCTATTAAAGATGTATCAAATGCTCCCGATTCCCCTTTTGTAAAAAGTATATGAATGTATTGCCAATCCTGAACCACAGATAGAAAAAAAGTAGCAGATCTGCAAAGATGTGCTTTCTTCAAACTCAGACAACTTCACAAGTCACATATAGGATCTGATTCCAGCTGCATGGGAAAGTCTGACCACAGGCATTCTTTCTATGAAGGTTTTGACTTTCAAAGCACAGTGTGTCAATGAGCAAGGATGCTTCACTTTCCCTGGAAAGAAATTAGGAATGGAAGCTTTCCACTGGGTTGAGCATTTTTCTAGGATCTGTTAAAGTAGTAATGTTTTCCTACCACCAAATAGCACCCAGGCACAGAGAGAACGAGTGTGAGCACCCACGACAACTTTCCTTACCATCCCCCGAGAAGCTTGCACAGCTTCTTTAATTTCCTGATTGGCTGCAAGTGAAGGCATCTCGGATTTCTTCCTGCCATACACTTTCTTAGTATTTTAATGCAACCTGCCCCAGAAAATGATTTGTTTCACTAAATTATTTTTGCAAGGACACGTGTACTATACTGCTCAGGAGATTAAAACTGTATTTCAAAGGTAAGCACAACCACAACCAGGACATGGTTACACTGTCACCCCCAAACAATATATGTGTACATTTTCCAGCACACACCTCTGTTTGCACATTCTCCAGGTCAACTGCAAACACTGAAGTTTCTGATACCATAGCGAGAGGCCCTTCTCAGAACACCAAGTTTGTCAAAGAATGCTGATGAGAGAATTCATAATTAAGTGAGACACTATTCACAGGCTCACAGATTCACATATACAGAAAGGTCACTATGCTCAGAATTCTGCTCAAAAAGCACTAGGCAAGTAGTCTTGCCATAAACACATACACTCATACCAATATACCCCACAAGCAGAAAAATAGAAGGGCTAGGTAAAACTCTAACTCAACAAGATCCTGTAAAATAAAATGGAGGAGCTTGCCACAAGAAAAGCAGTTAAAAAAATTAAATTAAAAGGCAGTAGTGTTCCTGGCAAGGTTCAGATGGAAAAACAGCAACAGATCCCAGAACCAGAGCTCTAGCCAGGAATAACCTAAGCTCAAGCAATTTTAAGTATGGGCAGGATAACACTAAGGCTTCACTGCATGACTGCCCATCCTCTGGGCCTCCAGAATGAGCCATGACCTGTGGTCTATTACAAGTCAATCAACAAGCATTGAGGAAATACTTACTACATGTTTAGGCCTCTGAGAGTCATTGTCGAGGGACTAGCAGACTTGTCAGGCTTGTGCCGGGCACTGTTTAGGCACTAGATCAGGGGTCTCCAAACTTTTCAGCCTGAGGGCCGCATTAACTATCAAACAGCAGTTATATCATCCCATTGACTGTGAACAGAAGTAGAAAAAGTAAGCGGCTGATCTTGGCAGGATACATGTAAATTTCTGTAATTTTTTCCGGTAGATAAAAAGGTCTCCACGGGCCAGATGAGAGGGCCTCACGGGCTGCATCCGGCCCGTGGGCCATAGTTTGGAGACCCCTGTATAGATCATCTTCACAACACAATCAGCTGGGGGAGGCAGTTCCCCTACATGTGAGAAGACTAATGCTGGGCAAATCTCACCAGGCCACGTGAGTAATAAGTGGAGTCAGGCCCTGACCTCAATTCTGCCTGACTGCAAAGCCACACAATACCACATCACCATGCATAAAATATGGCTCCTGCCCTAAAGAGGCTTAAAATAGCCTCAGTCAATTAGAGATCAATACAGCTAGTATAATGAAGGGCTAACAAAGAAGTATCTTAAGACTTTAAAGAAAGAAGAGAAATGAGTAGTTAGAGAAGACATATGGAAGAAATAAGACTTGGGCTCCTTCTTGGAGGATGGATAAGACTTGCACAGGAGAATGGAAAGGAAAGAGTTCCTAGGCAGAGTGATCTGAGCAGTGACACCACAGTGGGAACGAGCCTGGTCCCCTTAGCAGGAGAGCAGGAAGACCAAATCGTGTGGAGCTGAAAACAGGACATAGATGTAAGGGGTGAGGCCTGATCATGAAAGACCTTGAAAAATCAGGCAAATTTTTTTAGACTTGAGATAGCAGAGAATGGAGAGAAAATGAAGGTGGCAAGACAAGGAGAAACATAAGGAAATTATCGTTTTAAAAGATTAGACTCACAAGGAATACAAAAGATCCCAGAAAGAGGAACATTCATTCATTCATTCATTTATTCATTCAACAAACATTTACTGAGGACTTACTTAGGAGGCTAATTTAAGAGGCTGCTCCAGTCTTTGGAGAGGAAGGGTGAGGCTCTGGATTAAAATATGGAAGGAGGAACCTATATACATCACATTTCAAAGGTCTTGACTCATTTATATAAAGGAGGAAGGAATTGAAGGAAAGGATAATTTCAAAGGTTAAAGACTGATGTGATCTCCACATTTACTAGGAACCTCAAAAAGTAATGAAAATAAACCAAACAATGAAAGTATAAAAAGAACTTTGATGATGTTGAACAGTCAACAAATAACCATTCCCTAAAGTCCTGTTCTTTATCCTGATAGCTCATTTACATATAGTCTGTAGGTAGAAAATTTTACTGAGAAAAACTATTTCTCTGTGACTGAATGATGAATTCCCTGGGCAAGGAAGATAGACTTCTGCCTACTCAGACAGGCTCCATCAACCCTCCAAAACATCCCTCCATCATCTAAAACTAAGTCTTATTTAGAAACATACTGCCCACTCCTGCCCAGCCACCAGTTTTGACTTTGGAGAAGAGGAACAAGGCAATGTGAACAGGGGAGAAGTAAAAAGTGGGCAGGGTCACTGTAGAGAGATGGACCTTAGGGAGGGGGCAATGGCACAGGATATTATTTTACTTTTAAAAATCTCAGCACAGCTCTCATTTCTACACCCACCTCCTAGTATTTTACAATTACTGGTTCTCAAATGGATAGGAAGGCCTTAAAAATTCTTTACCAAATCACAGTGCTTTCATTGTTTGTTTTCAGAAAGAACTTCAAATGTGCATATTGACACATACATTAACTCCTAGCACACACAGTTAGCATATGGCTGAGGCACAAATTCTTAATAATTTGTATGTTGACTACACACATTGAAAGCTCATTTTAATTTTATATCTAGCAATAGTAATTCACTATTTGGGGCACATGGAGAAAGCCCACTCATTGGAAAATGTGAAAATGAAAACTGTAGCTATTAAACTTCTATTGCTACAAAGAGTGCTCCAGGTCAAAATAAAAAAACACACAACTGCCAATACCTTAGAGAATTCTAGCACTTCACGCAAAATTCAGGGTGGTATTCTCGAGCTTAGCAAAAGCAGATCTTTATTTAGTTATAAGTGAAAATGAAAACTACGGTTTTCTACAGAATGATGCATTGAACTACTTTTATATTTAAAAGTAAAAGCCCTCAATGTTAAGTGTTAAAGTCAAACTTTAAAACGTGCATTCCCAAAGAAACGGTTGTTCTGGAAAAAATCGTTCAACACCCGTCTCATAACATGCACTCATAAGTAAGGAAGAAATTAGAGCAGAAAGAAACCCAGTGAAAAATGGTTGCACATAAATGAGTGAGGATTCTTGCTCAGACCCCTGTGGGACAGCCAAAGGCCTAGTCAGGAAAATTCTAAGAGCTAGTCCTCCACATCCTACTAAAGGGATTTCATATCGGCACGAATCTTTCCCCTCTTTAACACTAAAAGGAAAGCACCCATCAACATCTTCCAGACTCCCAGGAAAAGGGAGTTTTCATGACAAGAGGGAGAGACCCACAGGACCGCAAAGAGAAACTACAGCCTATTAAGCTCTCCTTCCCACTCCCAGCCCTCACGGCTCCACGGGACGGGATCCTTCCGTAGCTCCAGTCCAGCACCCCGAGTGACAGGTCGCCCGGCGGGCAGAAGCCCCTAAATCCCTAACCCCACTTACTGGCGCCGTGAACACAGGCGGGGGCCCGCCCCTGCGGTGAGCGCAGCTCCTCGGCAAGTGGGGCGCAGCAGTCCGCTCAGGAACAGGGAATGGTGGCGATCCCTGTTAAGAGAGGCCGAGGCGTGCGTGCAGGGACGCCGGGGAGATCCAGCGAGTCGCACGGGCCGCGAAGCGCATGGCAGAGCAGCAGGAACCCGGCCGCTCTCCAGCCTCCGGCTGGAAAACAAACAAAAGGCAGAGAGGCTTCTAGTGGGGACGACTGGGCGCTTTCCCTGGGAAAAGTTACCCTGCAGCTCCCCTCGCTGGCCCTGCGCGTCCCTACACCGCTGCAGGCCGCCCCGGGGCGCGGAGCAGGGGCGCGGAGCAGCTAGCTGCGCTCCAGTCTAGGGGCCAGACAGAGCCCAGGGAACCCAGCTGGCAGCGGACCACGAATGGGATTTCAGCAACAAACGCACGCCTTGTTGCAGATCGACTGCATCAGGTATCAGTATTTAGAAATGGTGGCCCTGGGTGCACGTTCTGAGAGCATTTCATTACAGGTTATCAATGGTGTAAACATTTTTTCCTGGTTTAAAAAAAATGTAACCGAGGTTGCAAGACATTGTGAAGGAAATCAATGCCATTGAATTGCACACCCAAAATTAAGATGGCAAATGGTGTTCTATATATTTTACCACACACACACACACACACACACAACGTTCAAAATAAAGATGCAACTGATTGCCTGTTAGCATTCATTTGAAATTTAAGTGTTTTTATATTGTTAGCAACTTTAGTTTGAAAGACTGGATTGTCATCCTGGTGGGAAACAAGCTAGATATGCACAACACAGCAGTTGTCCTCTGTAACTAGTTATAAGAAATCTAACACTTAAGAGTTGTTAAACATATTCACTTGTGTCTGAAGTTATATTGTAGACATTACCTTAAATCAAGCTTGCCCAACCTGTGGCCATGGGACTCCGCATGAGGCCCAGGATGGCTTTGAATGTGGCCCAACACAAATTCATAAGTTTTTTTAAAACACTGAGTTTGTGTTTTTTTTTAACTCATCAACTGTTGTTACTGTATTTTATGTGTGTGTGGCCCAATATAATTCTTCAAATGTGTCCCAACAAAGCAAAAAGTTGGATACCCCTGCCTTAAATCATCCCATCAGGACTGGCTCTGAAGGGCTTTGAAAAAAGAAATTGCTTCAAGGTCCTCAATTTAAATTTACATAATTGGGGGAAGCCAGGATGGCTCAGTGGGTTAAGCACTGGCTTTGCTGCCCTGGGGACTCAGGATTGAATCCCTGTGGACCCATATGCTGAACTGTGGTGTGCTTCCCATGCGGGAGGCCCCCAGCCCAGCTCACGCCCTGTAAGGTCCCTGCCCATCTGTGTGGCAAGAAACCATGTTGAAAACAAAAACAAATGAATGGGGCCATATCAAACTAAAAAGCTTCTGCACAGCAAAATAAACCATCAACACAACAAAGAGGTAACCAACCAAATGAGAGAATATATTTGTAAACAACACCTCCAATAAGGGGCTAATATCTAAAATATATTAAGGACTCATACAACTCAACAACAACAACACAATTAGTTACACAATCGGCAAATGATCTGAACAGACACTTCTTCCAACAAGACGTGCAAACAGACACAGATATAAGAGAAAATGCTCAACCTCACTAGCTATCAGGGAAATGCAAATCAAAACAACAATGAATTACCACCTCACACCTGTTAGAATGTCTATAATCAACAAGACAAGTAATAAAAAATGTTGGAGAGGTTGTGGAGAAAAAGAAACCCTCATACACTGCTGGTAGAATGTAAAATGGTACAACCACTATGGAAAACAGTATGGAGGTCCCTCAAAAAATTAAGGATAGGGGATGCAGGGATAGCTCAGTAAGTGGAATGCTTGCCTTGCAACCGCAAGTTTCGGGGATCGAATACCGGGCAGGGGGGCCCATACAAACCCATATGCTGAACTACAGTACAACCAGTAAACTTCTAAGATGGGGGCATAAGTGCTCACCACCAGTTCAGTTCCTGCCCCACATGGCCCCACATCCACATGTATGGAATGAAACGATATCTCAGCTAATGATGTACAACTATGGAGACTGCTCTGGGCCCTCCCCACTTCTCTCTCTATGTACCTTCTCTCAAACAACAACATAAATCCTTAAGAAAAAAAAAATTAAGAGTAGAATTACCATATGACCTAGCAATCCCTCTTCTGGGTATCTACCCTAAAAACCTGAAAACATTTATCATAAAGATACATGTACTCCTATTATCATTGTAGCATTGTTCATGGCATGGAAACAGCCAAATGCCCTTCAATAGATGACTGGATAAAGAAGATGTAGTACATATATACAATGGAATATTATTTGGCCATAAGAAAAGATGAAATACTGCCATTTGCAACAATGGATGAATCTTAAGATTATCACACTAAGCAAAATAAGTCAGGCAGAAAAAGAATGAGGGGGAAGCCGGGATGGCTCAGTGGGTTAAGCGCTCACTCTGTAGCGCCGGGGACACGGGATCGCGTCCTGGCCCTGGCCCATGCAGACCCATGTGCTGAACTGGGGAGTTCCCCCAGTTCATTTCTCTCTCTGTCTCTGTATCTCTCTCTCTCTCTCTCTGTCAAAAACAAAACAAACAAACAAAAAACTTAAAAAAAAAAGAAATAAAATGAGAACCATATGACTTCACTCATATGTGGGATATAAAACTGAAAGTAATAAATGAACAAGACAAACAACAAAAAATCATAAACACAAACAACAGTTTAGTGGTTACCAGAGGGTAAGGGGGGAGGGGATAGATGAGGGTTAAAGGGGGTCAAATATATGGTGATGGAAGGAGAACTGACTCTGGGTGGTGAATATACAGTGCAATGTATAGATGAAGTATTATAAAATTGTACACTTGAAACATATAATTTTACAAAGCAATGTCACCTCAATAAGTGTAATAAAAATTAGAAAACAATAACAGATTGCTCAGCCCTATCCCCACAATTCTGGTGCTGATGCTGCTGGTCAGTTGTGTTGCTGTTGTGTTGCTGTAAGCAACACAACTTTGTTTGTTTGTTTGTTTGTTTTTGAACTGAACTGGGGTCCTCACTGCATTCGGGAAGCACATCCCAGTTCAGCATGTGGGTCTGCCTGGGCAGGAGCCGAAATTTAATCCTCGGTCCTCAGGGCTTCAAAGTGAGCACTTAACCCGCTGAGCCATCCTGGCTTTCCCCACAATTTTTTTTGAATTGTTAAATTTATTAGGGTTACATTGGTCAGTAAAAATTATATAGGTTCCAGGTATACAACTCTTTCCATCACCATATATTTAGCTACCCCTCCCTCCTCTCCCACCCCCTCCCACTTTATCCTCAGGTAACCACTAAACTATTGACTGTGTCCATGAATTCTAAGCAACACAATTTTAATTAATAAAGCAGTAAACTTTTTACGCACCGTGGATCTTTCTCAGAGTTTAAATTCCCCAGCCACCATATCAATTTTCTTACTATTTTTATATTTGAATTCTAAGAACTGAAGACATTTCAAACTAAAAAATGCATACAAAAGGACTGAATTCCTCTCCTCTTGCTCGTATTGAAGAAACCTACCATATACAATATAGTCAAGCTTTCTTAGACTGCCTGTCCTAAATGGGAACTGGTCATCTGGCAACTTGGCAAATGTATAACATTTATCTACCCTTGTGCTTACAAGGGTAGATAAATGTTACACATTTATTTATACATAAATTTTCATTTGCCACAGGGTTTGTATGTTGTATACAACACACAAACCCTGTGGCAAATGAAAATTTAATGTCAATATCAATGAAAAGGTAGGGAGACAAGAGGCAGACTAACATGTATTATCATGAGAAATGATTTATTTTTTTTACAAAGAGAGACAGAAAGAGACAGAGAGAGAAGTGGGAGGGCCCAGAGTAGTCTCCATAGTTGTACTTCATCAGTTTTCCATATAGTTCCATTCAACACAAGTGGGCTCCGGGCCGTGCAGGGCAGGAAATGGGCCGGGGGCCTCCCACATGGGAGGCACACCCCTGTGAACTAGGGGCAAAGCTGGGGGCCTCCCACATGGGAATTTTGCCCAGCGGGACCTCCCACATGGGTAGCACACCCCAGTTCAGCATATGGGTCTGCTGCACGGGCCGGGGTCGGGACTGGGACTCCATCCTCGGGCCCATGGGCTGCACAGGGAGCGCTCAACCTACTGAGCCATCCTGGCATCCCCTAAAGATTTATTTTTTTATTGTTTTTGACACAGAGAGAGACAGACAGACAGACAGACAGACAGACAGACAGAGACATAGAGAAGGGGAAGGCCCAGAGCAGTTGTCATAGTTGCACGTCATTAGTTTTCTACATAGTTTCATTCCACAGGTGGGAGAGAGGCTGCGCAGGGCAGGAACCAACCAGGCAGGCGGCTGGGAGCTGTGTAGGGCAGGAACTGGGACAGGGGGCCTCCCGCATAGAAGGCATGCCCCTGTGCCTCCCACGTGGGAAACATGCCCAACTGGGGGCACACACCGCAGTTCAGTGGGTCTAAATGTCCGGGGTCAGGATTCGATCCTTTGACCCCAGGGCTACAAAATGAGTGCTCAACCCCAATGAGCCATCCTGGCATTCCTGGAAAGTGATTTTTAATGTATCTAAAATGATCAGTTTTTATCATATTCAGTTATCCCAGCAAGGCCTCCTAGCAAACAGAGACTATCTTCGTCTACCTGAAATTAACAAGGGTCCACTGACCTGGTAAATAGCTTCTTAGGTCAGTAGTTCTAGCTTCAGGAAAATCACAACCCTGTAAATATGAGATAATACAATCCTGTAAAGAGGTCTAGTGGATACTGATCTAATATAGAAAATTAGTACCTATGAAACCTAATAGCATTTTAATAAAATATGTGCTCCGTTTATCATTATTAATACTAATTATTATTTTATTAAACTTTATTTGCTAGATTAATAGGAACCATCTGTGCCAACCGATCAAGGTATGTTAAATTAGTATTTAACGCATTTGATGAAATAGAGTAGTTTCAAAAATATTTTAATGCCTCATTAAAATTTGCAAAACTGATCTTTTGCACTCATGGCTCACATACATTATTTTCTTCAGTTTAAATTCTCACATCTAATCTTTCCTTCCAATTTAAATTTCAAAATCTTTTTAAAGAGGTCATTGGGAGTAAAATCATCCTTAAAAGACCCAAGTTCTAAAGTCTCTTAAAAACGATTAAATTTGTGGCTCCCGTTAAACATTGAAGGTACTTTTTATAAGTAGCTGATTTAGGTTGCAACTAAAAACATACTCATTTGCAGGTTGGATCGTACTATTAATACAGCAGTTGGGCTTTCACGTTGTAACTCTCCGTTCTGTGCCACCCCCCACCTTCCCTTTGCCTCTTATTTTTCTGCTGAACACGTACTGCATTTCTAAGATATCCAGAATAAAATAATGGATGAGA
The DNA here is from genome assembly GCA_004027555.1 of Craseonycteris thonglongyai. Taxonomy (NCBI): domain Eukaryota; kingdom Metazoa; phylum Chordata; class Mammalia; order Chiroptera; family Craseonycteridae; genus Craseonycteris; species Craseonycteris thonglongyai. The sequence continues at coordinate 49,181 of PVKE010001491.1, forward strand.
TTTAAATTCTGTGAACTCGTTCAAAGTAGGGTCTTAAAATCCTGATGACTGTAAGTACCTGGTACCTAGTAAATTTAAACTAGAAACTCGGTATTTGCCGAATGAAGAATGTAGGAGGCTATAAGACTGTAGGTTTTCACAGAGCATGCAAAATTCCGTACTTAAAACAATGTAAAGTGTGGGAAAATAACAGATCGTCTGACAATTAAAGAGCGCCTTCTGTGGACGTGAAATCAGGTGTCTGGGCTTTAAAAGGTGGTGCGAGGACCTTGTGTAAGTTCCGGTGCTCCAGGAGGAACAGCGGACTACAAATCCCCGAATGTCTCGCGGCATGCCGCCTGGTCAGGACTCAGGTTTCAGGGCTTTGGAGCCTCAATCTTTTCCCCTCTTTGCATGATGGGATCTGTAGTGAACCATACCTTACGGTGCTGAGTTTAGTTTCCCTAGGGTGCTCTCCTAATGCATCTTTTCCTCAGCCTCCAGACCCGTGCTTTTAGAAAGTTTAGTCTTTATAACAGCCTGTGACCGCAGTCAAGTTTCCCTGTTTCCCTTAAGTCCTGTCGTGGATTCCAGCCAGAGTCACCAAGGACCGTGGAGCAAGCGTCCAGTTCGATGCTCATTTAGGGTTGCTTGCCTTACGGTCTCAACCCTGACTTTGAGGTACAGGGTAACGCTTTTTCAAGTTTGCATAAAGGCTCATGGAGCCGAACAAGTGGGCTGAGGTCGGGGTTCAGCAAATGTGTGGCTCCATGCCCGGTTCGGCCTCGCGCACACAGTAGGCCCACGTCTCCTCGTCCTCCGCTAGGCAGCAAGCGCCTGGTGGTGGAGCTGTGCAGCGCACGCAAGCAGCGCAGTGCGCATGCTCGGTGCGGCGCCGCAGGTTTCCGCAGCAGAGGGGTGAGCCCTGCAGCGGAGTCCGGGGTCTCCTTCAGGGCCGACGTCCTGGTTGTCGCACAGCCTTCGGCCTCGGCTGGCAGCGGGCGTCCCTCCGCTCCCCGTGTCCCCTGCCGCCGTTCCAGCGCGCCCCGATCTGGCCCCCTGCCCCGTGAAGATGGCTGCCGTACGCCGGGCTCGCAGTTATTGCCGCTGCCTGGTGCGCTTCTCCGACCGAGAACTCTGCTAAGCCGCGCTGCAGCAGACAGGAAGGAGTAGACACTCGAACACCCAGCACACCTCCTCGGGGGGCGGTGCAGAGGGGGCGCGGAGAGCCCTTCAACCGCGGCCGCCTGGCCCGCCAGCATGGTAACCTGAGAAGGGGGCAGGGGGTTATGTGATGCAGGCGTGCACTCTGCAGGAGAGAGCCAGGCCTTGGGGAGAGCCCCGAGGGAACCAGGAGGGGCTGGGAGGAGCGGGTGCCAGCCCTGACCGCTCCCGGGGTTTTGGGGTTTTTTTCCTACTGACCTCCCCCCAACCCGCCTCCCCAGGCCAGGACTTGACGTGAAGAGAGCGAGTTTGCAGGACAGTCGAGAAAAATGCCTCCTCTCGGCTCAGTATAGACACAACCAGTCTCGCCTCTCTGGGGGAATTTTGATCAAAACCAGTGAGCATAGATTGAGGTGAGCCATCGCAGCATCTGAAATCGGGAGGGAGCCTTGGTAAGCGGAGACACTTGTTGATTGCTCCTGCTCTGGAAAACCGTGTCCACGGAGAGGCCATTCGTAAAGCTTTGGGAGGCCATGGGTTTAGGACGCACCAGCCCCGTGACTCCCTCAGTGCTCCGAGTAGGAAGGATACTGGCAGGAGGTCCTGGCGGCGTGGAGTTGGAAGGATTATGTCTCACCTCACAGCAGTGAGGGCCCAAGAAGCGACAGTGCAGCCCGAATGGAGAGACTGAGCTAAGCTCCAGAAATTGACAGCGCAAATTCCACAGGACAGTTGCACGCTGGAATCCGTAGTCTGCCCTGTGCTGCCTTTCTTTGGCTTTTAATAAATTGTCCATCCGAGAAACTAATCTCGCTAGCGTTGCATGAATCAAGGGTGAAACGATGCCAAACTAATTAGCGTATAGTAGACATATTTATCGAATAAATGAAAAGCTGAATGAATTTATTAAATTAATCTGAAGGATAGGAAAAACAGTAATTGACTATGCCTCTACAGATGAGACTGCTGATGACTGGACATTTACTATGAATCAAGCAATATATTTGGCCTTCTAAGGTTACAGATAACTGAGATGTGATCCAGTGCACTAACTCTAGGAAAGAAAAAAATCTATAAATGTCTTAAGTGCTGTAATACAAGCACAAGTGTAATGGGAAATCAAAAGAGGCAATTATTAATAAAAGGATAAGAAAAAGCTTCCTACTGGGATGATTCCGAACTGAATCTTGAAGGATGAGTAGAAGTAGACAGACAAGTGAGGAAGAAGCAGTCCGTCCAGGTGGAGCGAGCAAGCAGCATACGTATATGCAAGAGCATGGAACTGGCAATTTTCACAGCCATCCTGCAAACCAGCTTTCTTCGAGGGAGCAGGAGTCCTGAAATGAAGTCAGTTTAGTCTGACCAGTAGGCAGGAGGATACTCTAACCTAGAGAACTATGTAGAGAACACAGATCCCCTCCTGTTAGCTGTACTTAAGAGTTTACAGTAATAAAGCAAACTTATTTGAGGAGAGAAATGCACTTTTCAAAGGGATCTATAAATTCAAAGACTTTTTTTGTGTATTTTCTTATCAGTGATTAAGGAAAGCTCCAGCCATAAAGACAAAAATAAATAAAAATAAAGAAATAAATGTATTTGACTAATACATTAATGTTTAAATTTTTCAGTTTTCTGGAAATTCATCTGAGTCTTGGCCTCTCTCATTTGCTTCTATGCTGATTTAACTTTTACAGAGTGCCAAACATGTTACCATATCCTAATTAGTTCATCTTAAAGGCACTCTGCTTTGAGTCTGGCTGCCAGAGATAAGATAGGAAGTGAGGCTTATTTATGTTGCACTATAAAGTAGTGCAAGTATATCTGGTTGCTGTATTCAAATATATGTGTTTAATACAAAGATCTTTTTTCCTGGAATGAAAATTACAACTAAAATTGGCAGTTGTTAAACTTACCATCTTTGGAACGAGTGGGAATAAATTAAATAGGTTGTGTTTTCATTTCTAACTAACTTTCAAGGTCATTTCTGATTGCTACATTTTGAGGGGGGGACTGAACACCTAAGTGTTGAGCAAGTCTCGTTTGCTAATAAGTCTGTTACTTAACTAGCTGAACCCAGGCCACATTTCATTTTCACGGGAAGGTTGGGTTCAGTTTAAGTTAGCAATCATTTACAACAAAAAGATACAATGAAAGTAAACTGACCTGAGACTTGTAATGAGCTCCAAACCATCCACAAGGAATTCCAGCTCAGCTTTATTCCACTTTAAATTAATCCAATATATATTATAAAAATCTGGATTTGTAAAACAAGTAAAATAGAAGGGGCTTCTTTACAAAAACATTCATTTTACATGTCTATGAGCTTTCTTAGTACAATTTAAACTTTAATAACAAGTCATTCATTCACATATTAATAACATGTCAATGTGTAAATGAAGGGACATCTGTATATAGATTATACATGGTCTTTTAAGTGATCCTTGCGACAAAAACTATTTGCTGAACTCTATACCACAACTAAGTGCTATTTTCTGAAGCAAAGTTGTTCTTTTCAACAGCTTACCAAAACACTTTAAACTAGAGCCCAATGAAGATGCTTATTCTACAGTATTAAAAAATAATCAAGTATCAAGTTTTTCTGATTGGAATCATTAAACTTACTGTGAAGAAGATATCTAGAGAGGAGCAACTATAGTATATTTCTTTGGGCGAATAACTGAATAGGAGATGTAGATTTCAAAGAAAAACTGATGTTTGCATATTTGACATTTTGGGTTATTTTCCCCTCAGGCAGAAGCTGAGGAAGATTGTCATTCTGAGACTATCAGAGCAGGAGGTGATGATGAAAATGAAAGCCCTGCTGAAACAGATCTGCAGGCAAGTCTCTTCATTGTATATTTCTTATTCTGTTGCTTTGCATACATTGGCAGAAATTGGTCATAATTTTTAAGATCTGTAGGTTCTTATTTACATTGAATTTAACTGAATTTTAATACTTGTTTACAGAATTATTTAATTATATTATGACTAGTTATATTATGGGGGATACAAGGATGGCTCAGCGGGTTGAGTATTCGCTTGGCTTGTAACCCCGGGGTCCGAGGATTGGATCCCAGCCCCTACTAGTGCAGACCCATATGCTGAACTGGGGTGTTCCCCCAGTTCTGATTTTACCGGGTTTAGCTTTCTATGTGGGAGGTCCCTGGCCAGTTCCTGCCCTTTGCAGCCCTGCCCCCACCTGTGGAATGAAACTGTAGAAAACTAATGATGTTCAACAATGGAGACTGCTCTGGGCCCACCCCTTTCTCTCTGTCTCTCTTGTAAAAACAATAAAAATAAATCTTAAAAAATATATAACTATATTATGGATTTATTTTTCTGTAAAAAGATATGTCAGTAATTGCTGCTATGTAGTTCAATATATGGGTTTAAAATGTTCAAACCTAGGTAGGCTTAAGCATGACTCAAAACCCATCACTTTAAAGAAAAAGACTGACAGATTTGACCTTAAAGTTTAAGACCTATATGTAGCAAAAGACATCATAAATAAGAGAATTAATTAGCTGTAAAAACTGTTTACCATATATGAACAGAGGGTGGATAGCCTCAGTATCTAGGACATTCTTATAAATTAACATGAGGAATACAAGATAGGAAGCTATGAATGGACAGCTAATGGAAAAAATAGTATAAATATTAAACATTTGAAGAGATAATTAACCTCATATTAATAATTTAAAAAAATACAAATTAAATCTACAATGAGTTTTTTTTTTATGATTAGATTGGTTAGTAATGCCTGTTGCCCTCCAGGGTATGAGCACACTTACACACTATACATGAATGTATAAATTGCTACAATTTTTTTGGAGAGGCAGAGTAGCACTATGGATCAAAATGAGAAACATACATTCCTTTTGAACCAGCAGTTTCACTTCCGGGAAATTATTCCTAAGGAAATAATAGAGGAAGTAGTAAATATACAAGGGTTATCCAGGGAAAAATATCCAGCCATAAATGCCTCTATTTTTCATATTACATGGCTGGATACTTTCTGGACCGTCCTTGTACATGTACAAAAATGTTTATTAACAGTCTTTTTTTTAAGATTGTTTTTGACAGGGAGAGAGACACACACACACACACAAAGAGAAAGGGGAGGGCCCAGAGCAGTCTCAGTTTTTGACATAGTTTCATTCCACATAGGTGGTGAGGGGGCAGCGAAGGGCAGGAACTGGGCGGGGCCTCCTGCATGGGAGGCACGACCCCACGAGGGAAGCTTGCCACTGCCAGAACTGAATTGGGGGCCACACCCCAGCTCAGCATATGGGTCCATATTTGCTGGGGCCAGGACTCAATCCTCAGACCTCGGGGCAGCAAAGTGAGAGCTTAACCTGCTCAGCCGTCGCAGCATCCCCAAATATGTTTAGTACAGCATTTTTTTTTTTTTTTTATAATCTAAATATATATATATTTATTTTTTTATTTATTTTGGACAGAGAGAGAGAGAGAGAGAGAGAGAGAGAGAGATACAGAGATACATAGACAGAGAGAGAACTGAACTGGGGGAGCTCCCAGTTCAGCATATGATTCCACACGGGCCGGGGCAGGCCCAGGGCCTGGCTGGGATTCGGCTTCCCCTACAGCATTTTTTATATGGGAAATGGAATATATTCTAAATATCCATCTCTTGTGTTAAGTAATGATGCATCCATACAGCAAAATACACTGCAGCCATTTAAAGGAATGAGGTAAATCTGTGTGCATTGAAATAGAAAAATATTCATTATAATTATTAAGTGCGTCTTACTGAATTTATAAGCTTTGTCATGTTTATTTGGAATGTGTCATCTAGTAGACATGGAGTGCTGCTAAAGATTCTTTACGTCAGTGGTATGTGTGTCAGATATAGGAAGATGGGAACTAAAACCAAAGCAGTGTACAGAATGTAGAAAAGAAAAATTTTTTAAACATTTTATATAGACCTTAGAAAAAAAAAAAGAAAAGCTGGGGAATCCAGGATGGCTCAGCGGGGTTGAACACTTGTATTGCTGCTCAGGGGTCGAGTCCCTGTCCTGGCCCTGACCCGTGCCATAGTTTGGTTCCTGCCAAGGTGAGCTTCCCATGTGGGAGGCCCTCGGTTTAGCTCCTGCCTGGGGTGTGCCTCTCATGTGGGAGGCCCTTGGCTCACAGGGGCCAGCTTCCCATATGTGAGGCCCCCTGTGCAAGGCCCTGAGCCCACCTGTGGAATGAAACTACGTATGTCGAAAACTAATGATGTGCCACTATGGAGACTGCTCTGGGCCCTCCCTCTTTTCTCTCTCTCTCTCTCTCTCTCTCTCTCTCTCTCACTCTCACTCTCACTCTGTCAAAAACAATAAAATAAATCTTAAAACAACAACAACAGAAAAACAAACAAACCGCTAAGATTAATATACACAGTCCTATTGGCAATGGCCTTCTTTGAGAGAAGAGGCATCCTGGGTTGGGTTGCTTGGAAAGCAGAATCAAGTGGAGAGTACCATTAAGGAAGCTTTGTAAGCAGTGCTTTTGGGATCAAAACCACAATCAAGGTATAGAACTGTTTTGTCACCTCAAGGGGAAGGGAGGGAGGGAGGGAAGCAAGTATGGGGGAGTGCAATCTTATTGGACTGCTGTAGTTATTCCTGTGGAAATTCTGAGGATGGAATAACCTTTTAGAGCCTGGCTTTTTTAGTCACTGATCACTTTTGGGTAGGGCTCATCTGGGAAGGGAGTTATGCTCTTGCTGAGGCAATAGCCAAAAAGGGCTGACAGCTGAGGGCTGTTTTTTGGTAGCACTCCTAACAATTGGGATAATTGGTGCTTTATTCTTGAAGGGGGATCTGGGTGGACAGCAGAGTCTACCTCACAGAGGTATGTAAAAAAAAAATTAAACGACATATTAGAAAAAAAATTTTCTTAAAAAAAAAAAAAAAGGATAGGTACTTACTAAAAATACTTTGGGCTCATATACAGAGTTTTTAGCAGCACTTGTAACATCTCCTAGATGATGTATTCCAACTAACAACTGTTTGAAAGCACCTAAATTCAGTCCCTAAGTGATGGTGGCATATACGGTGTATATATATATATATCCCATCACCGTATGTTTGATTCCCCCTCCCTACTCTCCCCCACATCTCTCCCACCCACCTGCCCCCACACCCTCAGGTAACCACTAAACTATTGAGTGTGTCCATGAGTCTTTGTTTCTTTGTTCCTTTCAGTTTTATATTCCACCTGTAAGTGAGATCCTATGTTTCTTGATTCTTTCAATCTGACTTATTTCGCTTAATAAGATGTTTTCAAGGTCCATCCATGTTGTCACAAATTGCTGTATTTCATCTTTTCTTATTGCTGAGTAGTATTACATTGTATAAATATACCACACTTTTTTATCCAGTCATTATCAGAGGACACTTTGGTTGACTTAGATCATTAATTTTGACATTGTTTCATTCTACACAGGTGGATGTGGGGCTGTGCAGGGCAGGAACTGAACTGGGGGCCTCCTGCATGGGAAGCATGACCCAGTTCAGCTTATGGGTCTGTACGGGCCGAGCCTGGAACTCAATGTGTGGATCCCATGGCCACAAGGCGAGCGCTTAACCGCTAAGCCATCCTGGCATCCCCGATGGCTTATATTTTTTATTCTAATTAAAATTTGGTTTTCCTGTACTGTTAGATTTTTTTCCTGTATAGACAATATTATTTTAGGCAGAATTTCATGATTTCTTTATAGTTTTAAGCAGAAATTCTTTTTTAGAAGGTAATAGGTGTTTAATGGCACTAATATAGTAATTGTGTTTTGTGGTGTTAAAATAAGTATATATGTGTGGAAATTGATGTTGGACCTATTGACAAATTGTCAAGTTGAGCTACTCTTTATGAGTCCTAAGGTACTTTTCTCTCATTAGGCACAACTCCAGATGTTCCGAGCTCAGTGGATGTTTGAACTTGCCCCAGGTGTAGGCTCTAGCAATTTGGAAGCTCGATCTTGCAGAGCAGCAAGAGGTTCTTTTCTGAAAGCAGGGGATGCCAAAGGAAAGCAAGAACTGGCAAAAGAAGAAAAGTTAAGTATTATGGACATTGTACTTGCACAAATTTTGACAAGTATACCAGTGTATCCATACCTCACTACTTCTATGTATTTTGGATTGTATCACCACTCCTTATGGGCTTCTTTCCTTCAGGCATATGCTATCTTCATGGAACTGTCTTTTTTCATTTTATAGACCCCGGAGATTCACTTGGTCTCTGAAGGATTGGTGCTTCTGAATTTATTACAGTAGCTCAAAAGGGGGAAAAATTATTCAGATGTCAACACCTTTCCAAAGGTCTTAATGTTAATATTTTGTTATACTTTGAATATAACAAATTTATAATGATGCATTAATCATTTTCTTATTCTGGCAAATACTGAAAGTGCTCACACTGAAAATATTTTGAATGGGGTCTAATTGTTCACGTCTTTCCTAGTACTTATTCACATGAAGTGGGCATAGCACACCATCTTTTCATTATTCTCCTATTCTATAGGGGCTGTCCTCTTTATACCATCAGACCCAAGATTTTGTTTACAAGCAATTTGCCATTAACATTACCATGAGAAATAAAAACTTTCATATTCATTTTGTTTTATTTTAATTTTTAAATAATTACAGATTCTCAGGTACAGGGAAATCTCCTGTACCCTTCTCCCGTTCTCTCTCGATGGTGGCATCTTGCATAGCCATAGTACTAGGAAATAGACATTAGTACAAACCACAGGGTTTTACAAGCACTTTTTTGGTGTATATATATATAAATAGTTCTGTGCAATTTTATTACATGTGTAGTTTCATGTAACTACCACTCCAAGATACAGAACTGTTTAGTCACCACAATTTTCCCTCTTGCTATACCTTTATAGTCACACATTATCTTCCCTCCCTCCTCGCTGTCCATTCCTAACTATTGGCAACCATTAATCTGTTCTTCATTTCTATAATTTTAGTATTAAAAAATGTACAAATTGAATGATACAATATGTAACCTTTTGAGATTGGCTATTTTCCATTGAGATCCATTGAAGTTGTGTGTATATCAATAGTCTGTTTCTTTTTCTAGCTCGGTTATATTGCATGTTATGTATGTGCCCCGATTCATTCACCAGTTGAAGAACATCTAGGTTGTTTCCAGTTTTTGGCTATTACAAATCAAGCTGCAGTGACTGTTTTGTGCAGATTTTTGCATGGCCATAAATTTTCATTTTTTGAGCTTAAGTGTGCAATTGCTAAGTTGTATGGTACAGTAAGTGCATGTTTGGTTAAAAAAAAAACTGCCAAACTGTTTTCTTGGGTGCTTACATCATTTTATATTCCTCCTAGCCATACAAGAGTGACACAGTGTTCCTTTATCCTCCTTAGCATTTGGTGTTGTCATTACTTTTAAATTCCAGCCATTCTGCTAGGTGTGTAGCAATACCTCATTGTAACTTTAATTTGTATTTTCCTAATGTTTACTGATACTGAATATATTGTTCTGTACTATTTCCTATCTTATAGCCTCTCTATGAAATAACAGTTTATCTTTTCTACTTAGATTGCTTATGTTTTTACTGTTGAGTTTTGGGAGTTCTTTTTGTATTCTAAATAGAAGCCCTTTGTTGAACATGTTGCATATCAACACTTTCTGTCAGTTTATAGCTTATCTTTTCATTCTCTTTTACAGGGTGTTTTGCAGAGCAAGTTTTTAATTTTGATGAGGTCCAATTTATCAACTTCTTTGGATTGTGCTTTTGGTGTCAAATATAAGAACTCTTTGACTGCTCCTAGTCTCCTCAAGATTATCTTTATATTATTTTCTAAAAGTTTTACATTTAAGTCCATGGTCCATGGTCCATGTTTGAGTTCCTTTTAAATGTAAGATGTAAGTTTTACGTCAAGGTTCATTCTTTTACCTATGGATGTACAGTTTTTCAAGTACCACTTGTTGAAAAGGCTATCCTTCCACCATCCATACTTATTTTGAATACCGATTTTCAATAATTGTTTTTCACTATTTATTTTTATAGGCTCGAGAACTCTTCCTAAAAGCAGTAGAAGAAGAACAAAATGGAGCTCTCTATGAAGGTAAAAACTCAGAGCCCAGGATCATATTGTCATCACAGTTCTGAATAATAGCTCTTTGTTATTGACCAGGTTTTTAAAAAAGATTTATTTTATTGTTTTTGACAGAGATAGAGAAAGACAGAGAGAAGGGGGAGGGCCCAGAGCTGTCTTCATAGTTGTATGTCATCAGCTTTCTACATAGTTTCATTCCACACAGGTGGGCGGGGGATGGGGGGAGGCTCTGGGTGGGAACCAGGCGGGGCCTCCTGCATGGGAGGCACGCCTCCATGAGCTGGGGCCAAACCAGGGACCACACCCCAGTTCAGCATGTGGGTCTGCACAGCCGGAGCTGGGATTCAATCCTTGGATCCCAGGGCTAAAAGGGAGCGCTTAACCTGCTGAGCCATCTGGCATCTCCCCAATTTTTTTTTTTTACTAGAATATATTTGGTATAGAACATCAGTCTCCCTATATTCTAATTTTTTTTTTTAATCAAAATATAAAAGCTGTATTTCTATATAACCTGTCTTTTTCCAAACAATATTGCTAGGAAACATCAATGGTAGGATGGGTAAAATAATATTTTTTTACTTTTAGGTTTTAGTATTTATTAATTCTTCATTATGAAAGTCTTAAAAATATTGTCAAATTTAAAAATAGGATGTGCTCCTTTTGTAGGTGAAATTACTTCAGAGAAGGGGACTATTAAGGATAGATTGAGGAATATATAGATCTTTCCGAGTTCTCATTTACATTATATATAAAGGAATACCCTTTAGCTTTGTTTTATTATCCTAATAGAAATACATAAGTAAACAAAGCGATGGGGCTCTTTACTGTAGGTTTGTAATTGGCCTTTCATTTTGTGATAGTAAAGCTAATAATTGGAGCATAGGAAAAACACGTGTGCATGGATTATTTGAAAATACCCCCAAAATAACATTTTCAGAATTATTGCATTTGTTTGCAAATTTCTCCTAGGAATATTCTTAGTCTGAGATATTAAAAGGGTGCAGTTAATATCGCTTTATAATCTTTATTAGTTTGTGAGATTCCCATCTCCACTTAGTGTACAGTAATTCACCCAGAGTAAAAGAACTTGGCGGAATATATTGATGAGATAGGGCATGTTCAGGGTGGTATGGCTGTAGACATGGCAGAATATAGTGAATTGAATAGACTTCATCTAAGGGAAAAACAACTAGTTGACCTCTATGGCCCCAAGTTCTAGTGATATATCTCTGTGAAAGACATTATTAAATATTGTAATTCAAAACCCCCTTGCCAGAATATTTACTGAAAAACAAACAGGTTTTAAAGGTTATTTAGTTAAATAAGAGGGAGTTGGACTGAAGAAAGTTGGATTTGAAGAGTAAATTCCAAAAAACTCTTCTCTTTAGTCCACCCACAAGGAAGTATTTGATTTGCTTAAAAGTATTTGTTGGAGCTGCAGCAATTGCATTTTCAAAGTCTGAAAAAAGACAACATGTGATCACTTTTGACAGTACATAAGAGGCTAAGGAAAAAGATGGGAAGGGCTAAAAGATAAAGTAAAAAAACATCTTTAGTTTCTATAACATGTTAGCTTTAGAAAAAAGAAAGACTATTTCTGAGTAGTAAGGTTTGGAAATAAGTTTGTTCACTGAACTGTTGCATGTAGAAAGAGAATTTTGACTGTAAAGAAAGATACCAAATCAAACCACAGTTCAGCATAATCAAAGAAAATAATAAGAATGTGTGGTCATAGCTAATTTAGCTTTATTTCTTCTTTTAGCCATCAAGTTTTATCGTAGGGCTATGCAACTTGTACCTGATATAGAGTTCAAGATTACTTATACCCGGTCTCCAGATGGTGATGGCGTTGGAAACAGCTAGTGCGTATATAACTTGATAGATAGTAATACATAAGAGTTTGTTAAAGTTAAGCATCTTTGCCCTGTTGACTTTTAACATGTTAAGAAGATGGTGCTAATTTTGTTAAGTTATATAGTCTTTAGTATACTAACATGTTGGGAAAGTTGTAGAAATATTTTAATTAGGGAAATTTTAAAATTAAAATATAGAAGTGCACATTTTAAACAGACAATAAGGTGGTGAAAAATTTTTTATAAAAGCAGTGATTAATGAAAAAAGTAAAGGGCATATTTCAATTTGCTGAAGCTATAACAGTCAAAACTATTAAAATGTAATTAGGTCAAAGTTGAAAAATGTCAATAGTGGTTGAAATTGGGTTATGGGTACTTGAGGTTTCATTACACTAGTCTTTCTCCTTTTGTATATGTTTAAAACTATATTTTTCTTTAAAAAACACTTCATTTTATTAGGAAAATGCTGAATTATAATAAAACATTGTTTATTCTCTTAAGATGTGCAGGTAGAAGATAATTAAGACTTAACATTGGTTTAAGAGCACAGGTGTAAGATATAAGCACTCTAAAAGAAACCACATTTCATTGTATACATGCCACTTGAATCAAAGTCATGAAGTAGCATTGATAGTTTTATATGGACACAGATCAAGAGAATGTATTTGTTAAGTCAGCACTTTTGAAGCTGTTTGCAAAACAGTTATAAAATCATTTTGGCTTGATCCTTTATCCCCAGAAGCCCAATTTGCTGATATTGGAAGGGAAAGGAGCTTGTATTCATGAGATAATGACAGGTGTAAAATGAGCAATATATGAGCTCACTTCGGCAGCTCATCTACTAAAATGAGCAATACATAGAAAAATAGTGTTTTGGTAATGAGATAACTACTATATTATTTTATTACCTCTGTCATGAAATAATTAAGTTATCGATAACTTATGTTTGTCACCAGTGTTTGTTAACTGTTCATAGTATTAACATTTAAGCTTTAAATAAGCCATAATGAAAACATCCTAATGAAGTTAATATTAATTGCCAGTTAGAACTTTTGGGCTAATACTGTTGTTTACCAAATTAGATTTAACAGTATGAAGTAGTTCACACTCAAAAGGAATCAGCTGAGCTTTTTCTAAACCTTTTTAAAAATTTCGGTAGAGTCATTAGGACCCAGGTCTTAGTCAAGTTTATAAATAGACTCCAACTGCTGTTAAGAAGGTTTGTATAATATTAAAACATTAAAGAAGCATTTCTTTTCTTTGCAGTCCCTTTATACAGACCCAGATGCTATGAAAGCTCTTTAAGGATACAGCTTTGTTTTTTTAAATTAATTAATTTATTTTTAATTGTTAAATTATTGGGATGACATTGATAACAATTTTTTCTTTCTTATCAGACCTAATAAGCCATAAAAGTCATTTTGTTGCTTTTTTGCCTTCTGTAAAAAGTTGATGGCCCTTGAGTCTGTCCAGCCTCAACCACACTTGTCCTTTGTTATATTATAATAAGCCTTTCCTGGTTTTCTGATTTCATCCTCATCCAAGCCATTTTGTAGTCTGATCATTTTTAAGGTTACTTTAAACAAAAATGGAAAACAAGGTATTTTTCTAGAACTCTTAAGTACACATTTGGTAGATGATTTGTGAACCCTAAGATTTTTTAAATTACACACTTACCTCTCTAAAGGAAGGGTGATCAGGCATATCTGTTATAAAACCCTTGGTAAGTACCTCAGATGACATCTGTATATTTTATTTTTATCCAATTATAATGGATTATGGTCACTTAAGAGAATATATTTACATAAGATTTAAAAAATCATTTGAAATCTACTTTTTCACAAACACATGAAATCTCTACAGTAAAACTAATTAAATCTCAACAGCTGTATCCCAAAATTCTAATTCTTTCTGGGTAGGAATTAAAATTACTGAAGCTTTTTTCTTCAGAAAACTTGGTATGGTACTTTTCTGCAAGGCAGGATAAACTTGTATCACATCAAAGTAAAAAGGAAGAAGTTTGCTTTCAGGTGACTTTTTCCAAAAGGTTGGAAAATACTCTGAAAAATCAAAGCTTTATGTGTATAGACTGAGGCACTTAGTTCATTCAGCTCCCTTCTTTTTTCAGCATTGAAGATAATGATGATGATAGCAAGATGGCAGATCTCTTGTCCTACTTCCAGCAGCAGCTCACATTTCAGGAATCTCTGCTCAAACTGTGTCAGCCTGAACTTGAAAGCAACCAGACTCACATATCAGGTGTGAATTCATGCTTGTTATAGGAGGGCTGTCCAGAAAAAATTCAGCTATTGTCAATATAACAAGAATGGTTACATGGCTGGATACTTTCCAGACAGCCTTCATAACAACATGAGAAATACTTTGACCTCGGATTTTAGTTTTCCAAATTTAAAAGGTCAGATAACTTGCCAGATAATTGCTCTAGTTCAAAATATTACTATTGGAGATCTAGTTATACTTAATGTTTATATATACTAATAAGCTTTTCAAAGTCTTAGAGTAGAATTTACATATTTACAGATCAGTTGTTCAAGGATGTACTTTTTTTAAGTGAAGGTCTAAGAGGGTATTTGAGTTGTTGGAGCAGTCCTAAGAAAATTGGAGGAATATGGTACCTAACATCAGGTATTTCAGCCAAGTTGGACAGTAGTCCTGACATAGACTCAATGTTTTAAAATGAATGTTTTCTTATGTGTTAAATGTTTAATTCGTTATGGGATTTTTCAAAGGGTGACAATTGACAATTTTCAAGAAGTTAAAAATAACTTTTTAGTGTTAAGTGCAGTATTGGTCACATACACACACACATATGTAGTAGACTATTTTTCTTACACACTTATTTTAATATATCTTGGTGTTAAAACGATCTTCCGAGGAAAAGGGGTACTTTATAAAGTAATTTCAGATCTGTCCTACACTGAAAATAAAAACAAAGACATTTGTGTCTTGATGTTAGGAACTTTGGGTAGCTAATTATACTTTTGCTTTATCTATGAGCAATACTGAGGTGTGACTTATAAATTTGTAGGAATACATAAGATACTTGCACTGAGAATATGACAGTAGAATGTCATAGGAGAGTCACCAAAAGGATGATTTTCTTTTGCAGTGCTGCCAATGGAAGTCCTGATGTACATCTTCCGATGGGTGGTGTCTAGTGATTTGGACCTCAGATCATTGGAGCAGTTGTCACAGGTGTGCAGAGGATTCTATATCTGTGCCAGGTACTTACGTTTTTAAAACAACTCTGGCAGTAGTGAAAAAATGCGTTATAATCTTTGTCAGTTTTGATAAAAGAACTTGATAGATGTTCCGGGTAAAAACTTAGACTGAACAGTTTTGCTAAGATGTACATGTGTGATTGTCTCAAATTACTTAGCATATAAAGGCTAGAGTGCACTAGGTTTCCAGGATATAGAGTAATATGAACAACAGTTATAGTCATATATATTATTTCCAGAGGATAGTTTGTATGCTTTCTGATTTGGACAAAGAATTGTGCTTAAAAAAAAACAATGGGGGGAAGCCGGGATGGCTCAGTGGGTTAAGCGCTCTCTTCGCAGCGCCGGGGACCGAGGATCGAATCCCGGCCCCGGCCCGTGTGGACCCATATGCTGAACTGGGGAGTGCCCCCAGTTCAGTTCTCTCTCTCTGTCTCTGTATCTCTCTGTCTCTCTCTCTCTCTCTCAAAACAATAATAAAATAAATAAATAAATAAAATAAATAAATAAATAAAATAAAAGACTCTTAGCATTAAAAAAAAAAAAAACAATGCTCAGGGAAGCTGGGGTGGCTCAGTGGGTTAAGTGCTCGCTTTGAAGCCCTGGGGACCAAGGATCAAATCTCAGCCCCTGCCTGTGTGGACCCATGTGCTGAACTGGGGAGTGGCCCCAGTTCGGTTCTCACCGGGGTGAGACCCCGGCCCACTTCCTGCCCTGTGCAGCCCCACGCCCACCTGTGGAATGAAACTATGTGGAAAAACCAATGATGTGCAACTATGGAGACTGTTCTGGGCCTTCCCCCTTCTCTCTGTCTCAGTCTCTGTATCTCTCTCTCTCTGTCAAAAACCGTAAAAATAAATCTTTAAAAAAAAAAATACTCAAGTTATTTTCACAGTAACGCTTAAACCCATTGATAATGTTTTAAATTTTGATAACATGAAAATTTTCTTTTGGCCTGTTAAAAGTTACCCTGTTCTTTTAAAATTATGCTATGTGAAGAATAGTCAGTTTAGTATTATTTGAAATTGGTAGTCTTTCATGGGCATCTTAGTAAAAATACAGACTTAGTCCTTATCATCTAGAACTTTTTTTATAACTTTAGTACTTAAAATTCAGATGCATTATTTTTAAATAACCTAATTTCATTTGGAATCTTGTATTTTGGGTGAAACGTTTGAATTACTTGAAGCCTTGTTAATTTTGATGATTCTGTGTACTGTTCTGTTTAACTAGTACCTATTAAGTATCTAGTGGATTGCCATCAACTTTTTTTTTTATTAATATATACTTATTTATTTATTAATATATTTTTATTTATTTATTTATTTATTTTTGACAGAGAGAGATAGAGACAGAGACAGAGACAGAGAGAGAACTGAACTGGGGGAGCTCCCAGTTCAGCACGTGGTTCCGCACGGGCCGGGGCCGGGATTTGATCCTCGGTCCCCAGCGCTGCAAAGTGAGCGCTCAACCCACTGAACCATCCTGGCTTCCCCCATCAACTTTTTAAAGTTAAGGTGTCTAGCACTGTTATTCCATTAACTTTTATTTATACATTAGAAAGCATAAAGAGGGAATTAAGAAAACAAATTTTTAGGGATAAAACTTTTATGTGTTGCGAAATAAAAGTAATCATTAAAATTTTTTTTTGAATACACATTGCAACATAAGTTTGGGGGGGCAGGGTTTTTTGCAGTCAGCTCCAATATAAATAGTTTTTATGTCTTTAAAACTTAATATTTTAAGTTATAGATGGAGTTAAAAACATTTTGAGCTGTATCAGAATCATATGAATAGTCATTACATCTTTTACTTTGCTTTTTGTACTAATTCCGTAACTAAATCTTATGTTACCTTCAAAATAAATCTTCAGTCTGACCACTGTACTACTTCTCCAAAGTACCATTCTGGTCTAGCCACTGTTATGCCTGGTCTGGATTATGGCAGTAACATCTTACATGTTCTCCCTGCTTCTTGTTTTAACCCCTGAAGCATATTCTCCCCTAAACTACCAGAGTGATCTTATTTTTTTTACTTTCTTTTTTTCCCATTTCCCCAACCCTCTATCCTTTGGCAACCACTATCTTGTTTTCTATAATAGATCTATAGGTCTGTTTCTGATTTGTTTTGCTTATTCATTTGTTTTTTTAGATTCTACATATAAGTGAAATTATATGGTATTTGTCTTTCTGTCTATTTTCCTTAGCATAATAACCCCTGGGTCTCCATCCATGTCTCTAATGGCAAGAATTTATTCTGTTTTATTGCCGAATAATCTTCCATTGTATATATAAGCCACATCTTCTTTATCCATTCATCTATTGCTGGACATCTAGTTTTCTTCCATATCTTGAGTATTATTGGACATCTAGGTTGCTTCCAAATTGTGGGTATTATTATGCTAGTAATGCTGCAATGAACATAAGGGTGCAGCTATCTTTTTGAATTAGTATTTTTGTTTTGTTTGGATAAATACCCAGAAATGGAATTGCTGTATCATATGGCAGCTCAATTTTTATTTTATTTTTTAGGAATTTCCATACTGTTGCACCGAGCTGCACTGATTCACAACCAAACCAACAGTAGAGGGTTTCTTTTTCTCCACATCCTTGCCATCCCTTGTTATTTGTTGACTTATTGATGATGGCCATTCTGGCAGGAGGGAGGTGATCTCTCATTGTGGTTTTAATTTGCATTTCCCTGATGATTAGTGAGGTTGAGCATCTTTTCATAGGTCTGTTGGCCACCTATATATCCTCTTGGGAGAAGTGTTTATTCAGGTCCTCTTCTGATTTTTTAATTGGATTGTTTGTTTGGTTTTTGGTGTTAAGTTATATGAGTTTACTATATATTTTGGATATTAACCCCTTATTGACAAATGTCTTCTATTCAGTTGATTGTCTTTTTGTTTTGTTGAGGTTTCCTTTGCTTTTCAAAAACTTTTTAGTTTGATGTAGTCCCATTTGCTTATTTTTGCTTTTGTTGCCCTTGCCTGAGGAGACATATCCAAAAAGATATTGCTAAGAGCGATGCCAAAGGCTATACTACCTATGGTTTCTTCTAAGAGTATAACAGCTTTGGGTCTTACATTTAACTCTTTAATCCACTTTGAGTTTATTTTTGTAATATGATGTAAGAGAGTGGACCAATTTAAATTTTTTGCATGTATCTGTCTAATTGTCCCAACACTACCTATTGAAGAGACTGCATTTCTACATTGTATATTCTTGCCTCTGCTGTCGATTAATTGGCCATATAAGCAAAGGTTTTGTTCTGGGCTTTCTGTTTTGTTTCATTGATCTATGTTTCTATTTTTGTGCTGCTGCCATGTTGTTGTGATTATTATAGGTTTGTGTAATAGTTAGTTTGAAATCAGGGAATGATACCTCCCACTTGGTTCTTCTTTCTCAGGATTGCTCTGGGTATTTGTGGTCTTTCGTGATTCCACATAACTGTTAGAATTATTTGTTCTAGTTCTAAGAAGAATGCCAATGGTATTTTGATAGAGATCGCATGGAATCTGTTGATTGCTTTGAGTAGTATGGGTATTTTAATGACATTAATCTTTTTAATCCATGAGCATAGTGTATCTTTCCATTTATTTGTGTCCTCTTCAATTTCTTTCTTCAGTGTCTTAATAGTTTTCAGAGTATAGATCTTTTTACCTGTTCAGTTAAATGTACTCATAGGTATTTTAAACTTTTTGATGCAATTTTAAATGGAATTTTTTTTTCTTAATTTCCCTTTGTGAGCGTTCATTATTGGTATATAGAAACACAAGAATTTTGTATCCTGCAACTTCACTGAACTCATTTATTCTAATGTTTTTGTTTTTATAAAGATTTATTTTTATTGTTTTTTGACAGAGAGACAGATAGACAGAGACAGACAGAGAGACAGAGAGAAGGGGGAGGGCCCAGAGCAGTCTCCATAGTTGCACATCATTGGTTTTTTCACATAGTTTCATTCCACAGGTGGGCTTGGGGCTGCACAGGGCAGGAACTGGGCCGGGGTCTCGCCCCGGTGAGAACTGAACTGGGGGCACTCCCCAGTTCAGCATATGGGTCCGCACAGGCCAGGGCCAGGATTCGATCCCCGGTCCCCGGGGCTGCAAAGTGAGCGCTCAACCCACTGAGCCATCCTGGCTTCCTCTGAAGTCTAGTTTTGGCCAGTCTAATAGCTGCACTTTTTCTTAAAGGTGATCTCATATTTTCCCTCCATTGTCTCCCCTTACTCCTTTCATTCTTCCCTCTCTGTCCCCATGGCCCTATTCTTTCTGCCTATAGTAACAGAAGATTATATTCTTATATTAATAGAAATTTATTCATTTCTTCTAGATTGTCAATTGGTATGTAATTAATTGTTCATAATATTCTTTAATGATCGTTTGTATTTTTGTAGTGTTGGTTGTAACTTTTTTATTTCTGATTTTACTTATATGGGCTCTTGTTTTTTCTTTTCTTTTTTTCTAACTAATTAATTTTTTTGTTGTTAAATTTATTGGTGTGATATTGGTTAGTAAAAATTACATAGGTTCCAGGTGTACAGTTCTACAGTACATCATCTATGTGTTGTATTGTGTGCTCACCACCCAGTGTCAGTTCTCCTTCTATCACCATATGTTTGTTGCCCTCTCTCCCCTCCCAGATTGCTTCTCTCCTTACCCTCAGGTAACCACTAAACTATTGACTGTGTCCATGAGTTTTTTTTTCTTTGTTACTTTTAGTTTTTTTGTTTTTTGTTTTTAAGATTTTTATTGTTTTTGACAGAGAGAAGGAGGAGAGCCCAGAACTGTCTCCATAGTTGCACATCATCAGTTTTCAACATAGTTTCATTCCACAAGTGGGTGTGGACACCTCCCTCATGGGAAGCACATCTGGGCAGAAGCTGAACCTGGGGCCTCCTGCAACCTGGGGCCTCCTGCATAGGAAGCTTGCCCCAGTGAGAACCGAACTGGACACACACTCCAGTTCAGCATATGGGTCTGAATGGGCCAGGGCTGGGATTCAGTTCTGGGATCCTGGGGCTTCAAGACGAATGCTCAACCTGCTGAGCCATCCCTGCATCCCCTAGTTTCAGTTTTATGTTCCACATGAATTCTTGTTTTTTCTTAATGAGTTTGGCCAAAGAACCAGTTCTTAGTTTCACTCTTTTCTATTTTTTTAATTTCTGTTTTGTTTATTTCTGCTCCAAACTTAACTATTTTCTTCCTTCTGTTTACTTTGAGTTTTGTTTGTTCTTCTTTTTTTAGTTATTTAGGTATAGAATTAGATTGTTGTTGTTTTTTAAAATATTTATTTATTTATTTTTAATTGTTTTTTGACAGAGAGAGAGAGAGAGATACAGAGACAGAGAGAGAACTGAACTGGATGAGCTCCCAGTTCAGCACATGGTTCCACACGGGCTGGGGCCAGGATTCAATCCTCGGTCCCCGGCAATGCAAAGTGAGCGCTTAACCCACTGAGCCATCCCGGCTTCCCCTAATTAGATTGTTTATTTGGGATTTTTCTTAATTCTTGAGGTAGCCTGTATAGCTATGAGCTTTCTTCTTAGAATGGCTTTTGGTTTATCCAATCAATTTTGAAAAGGTGTATTTTTATTTCCATTTGTTTCAAGATAGTTTTGATTTTCTATTTGATTTTTTTTCTTTTTCCATTGGTTGTTTAGTAGCATGTTGTTTAGTCTCCATGTATTTGTGTTTTTTAGTTTTGTTCCTATAATTGATTTCTAGTTTTAGGCCATTGCTGTTAGAAAATATGTTTGATGTGATTTCAGCTTTCTTGAATTTATTGAGGCTTGTTTTATGGCCTTATATATGATCTATCCTGGAGAATATTCCATGTGCACTTGAAAAAAATATGTACTCTTCCATTTGTGGATTAAATGTTCTATAAATGTTTATTGAATCAATCTAGTCAATGTGACATTTAAGACCATTACTTCCTTATTAAATTTCTTTGTGGGGTATTAAAATCCATTGATGTAAGTGGGGTATTAAAATCCTCTACTATTACTATATTTCTCCCTTTATGTCCATTAGTAATTGCTTTACATACCTATTTAGGTGCTCCTATGTTGGGTGTGTAGATATTGGCAATTGTTATGTCCTCTTCTTGAATTGACCCTTTTATCACTATATGATGTCCTTCTTTGTCTTCTTTTTTTTACATTTTTTGTTTTAAAATCTATTTTGTCTGATATAAGTATTACTACCCCAGTTTTCCTTTTATTTTTGTTTGCATAAAATGTTTTTCTATCTCTTTACTTTCATCCTTATATGTCTTTATTTTGAAGTGAGTACTTTGTAAACAGCATATATATGGGTTGTGTTTTTAAACCATTTAGACACTGTTTTTTTATTGGAGCATTTAATCCATTTACATTTATAGCAGTTATTGATAAGTATGAACTTATTGCCATTTTCTTCATTATTTTGTTTGGGTTCCTTTCACTTTACTTTTTGTGCATCTTTTTTAGGATTTTGCTTTGTAGTTACCATGAAGTTTATGTATATCATTTTGTATCTATGTTTGTCTGTTTTAAGCTGATAGGCATATAAGTGCAATTATTTTTTATAAGTACTACATATTTACTCCCACTCCATGTTTATGTTATTGATGTCATATTTTAGATCTTTTTGTGTTGTATGTCTCTTAACTACTTATTGTAGGTTGAGTTGAGTTTGATACTTTTCTTTTTACCTTTGTAGTGGGTTTTAAAATGTGTGATTTGCTGTATTTATTAAATATCTTGCTTTCACGGTTTCATTTTTTTCTTCCTCATATTTTATTTCTGGTTATGTTCTTTCCTTTTTTGCTTAACGTTTTTTGTATGGTTGGTTTAATGATGTTAAACTCTGTTAGTTTTTGCTTGTCCGAGAAACTCTTTGTCACCCCTTCAAATCTGAATGATAACCATGCCTAGGTTGTAAATTCCTTTCAGCATTTTAAAAGATGTTCTTCTACTCCCTTCTGGCCTGTAACATTGTTGCTGAGAAATCAGCCTATATATAACCTAATGTGGTTTTCTTTGTATGCAACTCATTTTACTCTTGCTTCCTTCAAGATTATGTTTTTATCTTTAACTTTTGCCATTTTAATATACTATGACTTGGTATGGATCTCTTTGGGTTCCTCTTATTTGAAACTCTGCTTACTGGACCTATGAGTAGATGTCTTTTTTCTTTCCCAGGTTAGGAAAGTTTACAGCCATTATTTCTTTTAATAAAGTTTCTGTTCCTTTCTTTTTTTCTTTTGGGATCCCTATAATGTGCATGTTTGAGGGCTTGATGTTATCTCAGAGGTTGCTTAGGTTATCCTCATTTATAAAAGTTCATTTTTCTTTTTGCTGTTCTGATTCATTGATCTCCACTAGTCTGTCTTCCACATCACTGGTCTGTTCTTCTGTATTAGCTAATCTGCTATTGATTCCTTCTATTGTAGTTTTCATTTCATTTATTGTATTCTTCAGGTCTTCTTGCTCCTTTATCATACTTTCTAACTCTTGAAGTTATTCCTAAATTCAACTATTCTGCTCTCAAATTTGGTGAGTATCCTTATGATCATTTATTTGAATTCTTTATTAGGAAAATTACTTAGCCTCATTTCCTGAGGGTCTTTTTTCTAGGGATTTTTTCTCTTCCTTCATTTGAGAGATACTGTTTTTTCATTTTGTTTGACTTTCCATGTTTGTTTATATGAATTAGACAAAATAGCCTCTTTGTAGGCTATGTATGCCATGTGGCTTTGGCGAGCCAGTAGGAGCTAAGCAGGTGTCTGAGGTGTCAAGGCACTGGTCTTTTGAGTCAGCTGAGTTCTGGATGGGGAGGCCAGGTGTATGTAGTAATACCCTGTTGACCTACTTGTTCCTTTTATTCAGTGACAAAATAGGCTTTGATGATGTGTCCAAGAACATGCTGTAACAACCTTGTAGGTAGGCCAGATCACCTGGATGGAGCTCCCACCCATCCTGTGGAAGTGGAAGGCAGACATAAACAATGGCTCTCATTGGTACCTCTAGCCTTGGAGAATTCCCACAGTCCCCAGAGAGGTCCTGCCCCCCCCACCCCCCAGCCTTCTGTATAATTTCTATCTTGTTTGTTGTACAAAAAATGGCCTTGTGTAGAATGACTTCTGGTGTAGGCTTTATGTATCTGGTAGTTTTGGGAAGCTGGTTGGAGCTGGGTAGGCACTTACAAGACCTGAAGTACTGGCTTGTGGGGCTGGAGGGCTCCTGGTGTGTGTGTTGATGCCCTGTTGTCCCTGCTTGCTCCTTTGTTCAGAAGCAAAAGGCCCGGGCAGTGTGTGTAGCTGGGACTGTGCTGTGGTGGTCTTGCAGGTAGACCAATGCACCCAAATAAAGCTCCTATGTGCCCTGTGGGTGTGGAGGGGAATGAAATCAATGGTGCTCACCAGCTCCTCTGGCTTGAAAAGTTCCCATAGCTCCCTAAGGGCAGTTTCTCAGCCTTCTCTACTTGGTCTTTTTATCTTTTTTGTTCTTCAGCTGTTCATTCAGCCCTCAGTTGTCTCACAGGAGTAATTGCTCTCCATATTTGAGATTGCTCAGGGAGCAGCTGAATTCGGCATTCTCCTTCACCACCATGATCTTGGATCTCTCCCAGAGTGACCTTTTAAAAGCATAAGTCATGCTCAGAACCCTTCAATAGCCTCCATCTCACTTAAACAGCCAGTCCTATCTATAATCCACTACTTCACTACCCCTGCCTACCGGACAGATGATGTAGTCTGTATCTGTACTTCACCTCGCTCGCTTTGCTGTGCCCACATGACTCTTCTTGCTCATGGTGGAGTACAGCAACCGCCTGTGCCTGGGGTCCTGTACTTGCTGCGGTTTCTGCAGACGATACTCTCTGTAGCCACATGCCCCGAGAGGCCTCTCTTTGGCCACTATCTGAAATAGTTGTTATTTCCCAGCCACTGTTGTCCTTACATGTTTACCCCACTTTGTTTTTGTAGTGAGCGTACTATCTGAAACTTTTTGTTTTCTAGTTTTTATTTGCTTTCCCATCAGTAAAAGAGCAGGGCCTTTGTCCATCATCCATCTTCAGTGCCCAGGATAGCGCCTGACAACACTCAATAAATATTTGCTATTTGAATAGAAGTTAGATGGTAGCAGGAATGTTTATGTCTGCATGTAGGGATTTAGCTATTTGTATATATTGATGTGTTTTTATTACCTAGAGACCCTGAAATATGGCGTTTGGCCTGCTTGAAAGTTTGGGGAAGAAGCTGTATTAAACTTGTTCCATACACATCCTGGAGAGAGATGTTTCTAGAAAGGCCCCGTGTTCGGTTTGATGGTAAGTTGAACCCTTTAGAACTTAGGAGAAATAGTGATCTGTCATGCTGATTTTGATAAATACACAGTCTTTGTTTTCTTACCAGATCTAAGTACTATGAACATATTTAAAGGAAACCACAATAAAAATGAAGCTGGAAACATGCTAGGTATATGATTATAATTCTTTAAAAATTTTATTATGTTCTTAATGGTTTTTTTTTAATGTTCTTTTATTATAGGAGTGTATATCAGCAAGACCACATATATTCGTCAGGGGGAACAGTCTCTTGATGGTTTCTATAGAGCCTGGCACCAAGTGGAATATTACAGGTACAACTGTAGTAAACTGAGTGAGTGAAAAATTCTCTCTCTCCAAGTATTAGTTTATTAGTTATTGGACATCTGTTCTCTGTGGCTTTTGCATTTATCTATAAAAATGGCTCTCAGTATTTTTATCTAATCTTATAACAGGAACTGCATTCAAAGAACCAGTGGGTTATGACAAATTATATAATTCCTCCTGGCCTCCAAATCTAAGAATCATGTTACAATTTAGACCTCTTCCTTGTCTTTTACCCTTGGTATATTCATTTGCCTTTTCAAATAGCTTAAGCTCTTATAATGCCTTATTGTATATCAGATATTACTGTCAGTGAGATATAAGTAGACATATTAACTACTGTGTCTTATCATGATATCCCACTTTTGCTTGACGTTAATTAGTGCTTTAGGAAAAAACATACAGAACTTTAATAGAATAATATTTATTCTAATTTTTTTATTCAGTGAGTGAAACTAAAAGTTCAACAGTTCCCTCCAAGGAAGATAATAAAGTGCCTTTAGTTCTTTGTTGCTAGCTTCATAGATTGTCAGTCACATTTTAATGTTTTGCCAGTTCTTTGGTCCATGATATTTCCATTTTGGTTTCACAGATACGAATAGGTTTAGTTAGGTACCAGTAAATAGGGATATGTTTTATACTTTGTGTGTGTGGTGGTTTTTGGTGTTTATGTCTCTTTACACAGGTACATACGATTTTTTCCTGATGGCCATGTGATGATGTTGACAACCCCCGAGGAGCCTCAGTCCATTGTTCCTCGTTTAAGGACTCGGAATACCAGGTAGTATTTTTCTGTTATTTTCTGTCCAGTTCACATTTTATATGGTTACTTGCAGGTTAATGTAATCCAATGCTTCCTTAATGTACTACTGGATGATTAAAAAAAACAATCATTGGGTGGCACTTGTGACAAATACCAATTCATGGAGTGTACTTTAGCGGCTCTCTGGGTCCTTAGAAACTAGGTTTACTGATATCCTAGTTGATTTTTGTCAGGCAAGTTGTGTAAATACTATTATAATCCATTACTTCCTAGATTACTTAAATGCATATAATAATTATTTAATAAATAAATAGCTGATTAATAGAAAGTATATTTTTCCATTTTTAGAACTGATGCAATTCTATTGGGTCATTATCGCTTGTCACAAGATACAGACAATCAGACCAAAGTATTTGCTGTGATAACTAAGAAGAAAGAAGAAGTAAGTATGCAAGAAGCAATTGCAGTTTTCTTTTTCTTTTAATACCCTGTTCATTCAAGTAGTCTTGCTTAGAAAGGAAAAACATACACGGTTTCACTATTTACACTATTACACAAAATGTATTATATGTTGACTTATAGCATATCTCTGAAGAGATCTGGAGGGTTTTCTAAAATGTGGTTATTTTTTATTGGATCAGCTTGTTTGTTTTTCTCCAAATGGTTTTTTTTTCTGATCCAGATTTTTCACATATGAAAATTTAAAGTTAAAATGTCCTATAAAATAACTATTAATAGTAAAACCAGAATATGATTTTTGGCTCTTCTCATTTTGAATCGTAAAGAATTTTCTTTCTGAATTCGCTCAATAAATAATTCTTTCATAAGGATATTTTTACAGAGAATTTTAATTTCTACTGGAAATAAGCTAATATAAGATAATTTTATTCTTTCTATTCTTGCAAAAAAAAAGAAAAGAAAGAAAAAAGGCCAAACATATATGATTGCTGAATTATTACATTCTAGAGGGCTTTAAACTCTTACAACAGATTAAGAGCCAAATTTTTTTCACAATTTTTCTCCATGTGCATTTTTTCAATCCTGGTTAAAGACCATAATTTATGCCCAAGAAGTCAGTTTTAGGGGAGTTGGAATATAATACTTGCCTATTTCTTTCATAAATGAGTATAGGCTTTGAAAGATTCCTTTGTATTGAATACCCCTCTTTTCTCTCACATCATGTGTCAAGATAGTTAGGGCAAGGTTTCTCTGTGAGTCTTAGTCCTTTCACTTTGTGGCCAGCTGTAGCTGCCTTCTCTACCTGGCTCTCATAGGCTCCTAGAATGTGGGGCAACAGTCTGAGGGGGCAGAGATAGTTGCTATGACTATGATCTTGGCCATGAGTTTCTTCAGGTCAAAACTGGGGAGTTGTGAGGCTCTAGTTGTTTAGGTTTTATCTAAGAGTTTAGGAAATCCCATGCAGAGTACCTGTTTCTCTTCAGAATATGATACAATGAAACCATGTGGAATGTTGATATTCTTGTGTTTTTAGCAGCAGTATTTGCAGAAGTGTGATTTTAATGAAGCTTGTCCTATCTCTCTCCATTTTACTGTTATTGCAAAAATAAGTTATACTTTATGCTTTTTCTGCAGCTTCACCAGTTTATAACTTTCTCTCTTTAGAAATTCCTAAGTGTTTTCAAGCGGAAGGAAATAGGTAGGCTTCAGGCTGGGAGACAGAAGTTTTAATTGTCATCTCTGAAACTGTTAATGTAACTTAGGTTAACTCATTTGGCCTGCCTGGGTCTTCTTCATTCAATTAGTTGTTAAATAACAATAATGCAGTCATATTTAGTACATGGGGTTATTGTGATGATTAACTGAAATGATGAAACCTTCTTATATTTTTGGAGTGCTTAATATTTGTTAAGACAACCCATATATACTGTATTCTCATTTGATATCCAAGACAACTCTATTATGTGCAGACATTAAGTTACTTTTAGTGTCACTCTTGCATAATATGTTCCTATGGAGATTTATATTTATAATATATTATACACACACATAAAAGGTGTCCCCAAATTCACGCAAGATATGAATTTTGTGTCATTTGTGCGGTAAAGTGTTGCCAACGAAAAAAGAAAAGACAGCGTGACAGCTGACAGTTCAGGGTTATTAAAAATGGAGCGCTACACGAAGGAACAACGTGTTTTCACTGTTGAGCAATGAAAATTTATAATTTTTAATTATAAACCTGTGTTTTTTATCAAAATTACTTCTTGCGTGAATTTTGGGACACCCTTTATATGTAACAGTGAAGTGAGATTTCATTATAGGTCATGCATGCACCTTTTCTTTTACAGAAACCACTTGACTATAAATACAGATATTTTCGGCTTGTCCCTGTACAAGAAGCAGATCAGAGTTTTCATGTGGGGCTACAGCTGTGTTCCAGTGGCCACCAGAGGTTCAACAAACTCATCTGGATACATCATTCTTGTCACATTACTTACAAGTAGGTGAATGCAGTAAACATACCAAGGTTATAGAAATTGTGTACTCATGTCAGGCTTAGGAAACTGTCACACAGTTTTTTTAATTCCTTGGGATTTATATTACAAAGCAAAAGCAAAGTATAATACTACTACAAACCAAGAAACTGGGCCAGGAATTGGAGTATCTGGAGCTCTCTCCAGTGCGCATGGAAATGGGCATGGGTACTAGTGCTTCAGAAATGAGAGCAGCATTCCATGAGTGGTAGCTACTCAGGCACTCAGCTGTCCATGCATTGACTTAAAGGAATTTTAAAACACCAGATCTTTTTTCTTCACCCATGTTTCACTCTTACCAGTTTTTAAACTTTTATTTCCATTTGGTTCATCCTCAGGGATTTATACATTGATTGTCATAAAAATGTAGTTGGGAAAGTAAGTCTTGCTAAAAAGATATGTATTCCAAAGACAAATCTCTTGGGTGGAACCTATATGAAGCTCTTTGTTCTATGAGTTAGGATTTTTTTTTTTTTTTACATTTTATTTTACGTAATTATGCTTATTTATCTTTAAATGTTCCTCAAAAACATTTTCAGTTACTACAAATATATTGTAACTTCTTTTATTTTTTATTTCCAACATTTTATTATGAAAAACTTTAAACATACAGAAAAGTTAAAAGAATTTTACAGTGAATTTTAAATTGTATCTGTCCCTCTATCTATTGCTTTATCTATCCATCAATCCATCTTCTTTTTTTTTTTTTTTTAAGATTTATTTTTATTGTTTTTGACAGAGAGAGAGAGAGAGAGAGATACAGAGACAGAGACACAGAGAAGGGGGAGGGCCCAGAACAGTCTCCATAGTTGCACATCATCGGTTTTTCCACATAGTTTCATTCCACAGGTGGGCGAGGGGCTGCACAGGGCAAGAACTGGGCCGGGGTCTTCACCCCAGTGAGAACTGAACTGGAGGCACTCCCCAGTTCAGCATATGGGTCCACACGGGCCGGGGCTGGGATTCGATCCTCGGTCCCCAGGGCTGCAAAGTGAGCACTTAACCCACTGAGCCATCCCGTTTTCCCTACATCTTCTTTTTCTTTTCTTTCTTTAAATTTTTATTTAAGCATACTTGATATATAGTATTTTATTCATTTCAGGTGTACAATATAGTGATTTGATATTTATATGCCTTACAATGTGATCACCACACTAAGTCTATCACCTGTTACTGTGTAAACTTATCACAGTATTATTGATGATATTTTCCTTCACCTTTTTCACTCATTTCCCCATCCCACTCCCCTCTGTCTACCATCAGTTTGATTTCTGTTTCTATGATTCTGTTTTGTTTTTTGTTTTTTTTTCAGATTCCACGTACAAGTGAAATCATATGGTATTTGTCTTTCCCTGTCCGACTATTTCACTCAGCATAATACCCTTTTAGGTCAATCCATGTAATTGCAAATGGCAAGATTTCATTCTTTTTATGGCAAAGTAATATCCCGTTTACACACACACACACACACATGCACACATACGTATGTATACTCGTATATAGACCACATCTTCTTTATCCGTTCATCTGTCAATAGATACTTAGGTTTTTGAGGAACCTCCATATTATTTTCCATAGTGGCTGCACCAAATTGCATTTTCACCAGTGCACAAGCGTTCTCTTTTCTCCACATCCTCACCAACACTTGTTATTTGTTTACTTTGTGATAAAAATCATTCTGACTGGTGTGAGGTGGTATCTGGTTTTGATTTGCATTTTCCTGATAATTAGCAATATTGAACATGTTTTTATATGTCCATTAATCATCTCTATGTCTTCTTTGAAGACAAGTCTTTTCATGAGCTCTGCCCATTTTTTGTTATCAATCCCTTATTGGATACATTGTTTTAATTTAACATCCTATGTATTTATTTTTGCTTTTGTTTCCTTTACTCAAGGAGACATAGCCATGATGATACCAAGATTGATGTCAAATAGTTTAACTATGTTTTCTTCTATGAGTTTCATGGTTTCTCTTTTTTTATTTTCTTTTAGTATCCTTGTCTGTTTTGGGTATCTGGTAATGCTGGCCTTTTAGAATGAGTTTGGATGCATTCCTTCCTATTCAATTTCCCTTTTTTTAAGATTTATTTTACTGTTCTTGACAGAGACAGAGAGAGACAGACAGAAGGGAGAGGGCCAAGAGCAGTCTCCATAGTTGCATGTTATCAGGTATTGACATGGTTTCATTCCACACAGGTGGGCGGGGGCTGCACAGGGTAGGAACTGAACTGGGGACCTCCAGCATGGGAGGCACACCCCCTTGAGCCAGGGGCCAAGCCAGTGAGGGAGAACTGAACTGGTGGCCTCCTGCATGGGAAGCATACCCCAATTCAACATATGAGTCCACACAGGAAGGGGCTGGGATTTTATCCTCTGTCTCAGGGCTGCAAAGCAAGTGCTTAACCTGCTGAGCCATCCTGGCTTCCCTGTTTTTTTGGAATAGTTTGAGAAGGATAGCTATTCTTCTTTGAATGTTTAGAAGTAACCTGTGAAGCCATCTGGTCCTGGGCTTTTATTTTTGGGGAGTTTTTTTTTTAATTTGTGTTTCAATTTCATTGCTAGTAATCAGCCTGTTCAGATTCTCTTTCTTCCTGGTTCAGTCTTGGAAGGTTGTGTGTTTCTAGAAATTAATCCATTTCTTCTATATTGTCTAATTTGTTGGCATATAATTGTTCTTAGTACTCCTTAATGATCCTTTGTATTTCTGTGGTGCTGGTTATAATCTCTCCTCTTTTAATATCTGATTTTATTTGGGCTGTCTCTTTCTTTTTATTGATGATTCTACTTAGAGGTTTGTCAGTTTTACTTATCATTTTAAAGAACCCTCTGTTGGTTTCATTGATCTTTTCAATTTTTTTTTCATTCTCTATTTCATTTATTTTCTTCTACTTACTTTGAATTTTTTCTTCTTTTTCTAGTTTCTTTAGGTATGAATTTGGGATTTTTTCTGCTTCTTGAGGTAACCTGTATAGGTATGAACTTTCCTTTTATAACTAACTACATTAGTTGCATCCCATAAATTTTAAAAAGGTGTGTTTTCATTTGTCTCAAGGTAGTTTTTGATTTCCTCTTTGATGTATTGGTAGTTTAGTAGCATATTGTTTCTAGTTCTTTGTGCTTTTTCCAGTTTTTTTTCCTATAGTTGTTTTCTAGCCATTGTGGTCAGAAAAAATGCTTGATATAATTTATTCTTTTTGAATTTACTGAGGCTTGTTTTGTGGCCTAATATGTGGCCTATTCTGGAGAATGTACCATGTGCACTTGAGAAAAATGTAATCTGCGGTTTTGGGTGAAATGTTCAAAATATGTCTATTAAGTTAATTTGATCTAATGTGGCATTTAAGGCCATTATTTTTTTATTTTCTCTCTGGATGATCTATCCATTGAGATAAGTAGTGTATTAAAGTCCCTAACTATTTGGGATGCCTGGATGGCTCAGCAGGTTGAGCGCTCATTTTGTAGCCCCAGGGTCCGAGGATTGAATCCCGGCCCCGGCCCGTGTGGCCCCAGTTCGGTTCTCACTGGAACAAGCTCCATGCAGGAGGCCTCTGGCCTGGTTCCTGTCCTGCGCAGCCCTGTGCCCACCTGTGGGATGGAAATATGTAGAAAACCAATGACATGAAACTATGGAGACTGCTCTGGGCCCTCCCCCTTCTCTCTATCTCTCTCTGCCTGTCTCTCTTTCTGTCAAAAAACAATAAAAATAAATTTTTGAAAGTCCCCCACTATTAATATTATAATACTGTTAATTTCTGCCTTTATGTCCATTAATATGTGTTTTATATACTTGGGTGCTCTTACATTGGTTATGTAGATATTAATAATTCTTATATCTTCTTCTTGGACTGACCCCTTTTTCATTATGTAATATTCTTCTTTGTCTCTTTTTACATTCTTTGTTTTAAAGTCTATTTTGTCTGATATAAGTATTACTACCCCAGCTTTCTTTTTGTTTCTGTATACATGGAATATCATTTTCCTTCCCTTCACTTTTAGTCTGTGTATGTCTTTCAATCTAAAGTGAGTCTCCTGTAGGCAACATGTAAATGGGCCTTGTTTTTTATTCATTTAGTCATCTTATATTTTTTTATTGGAACATTTAGTCCATTTACTAAAGTAATTTATTGATAGAGATGTGCTTCTTGCCATTTTGCGAATTGTTTTGGGGTTGTTTTTGTTTAACTCTGTTTCTTTTTTCTTCTTTTGGTGTCTTTCTTTTTGATTTGCTGGTGTTCTTTGTGTTTTGTTTGGGTTCCTTTCTCTTTGTTTTTTTTGTATATATTTTTATAGGTATTTGGTTTGTAGTTACCATGAGGTTAATTTATATCCATCTATGTCTGTATTAGTCTGTCTTAAAATGATAGTCATTTAAATTCTAACACATTCTAAAAGTGGTACAGCAGGGGAAGCCGGAATAGCTCAATGGGCTAAGCTCTCACTTTGCAGCCCTGGGGACCAAGGATCGAATCCCGGCCCCGGACCATGTGGACCCGTATGCTGAACTGGGGAGTGCCCCCAGTTCAGTTCTCATTGGGGTAAGACCTCGGCCCAGTTCCTGCCCTGTGCTGCCCCATACCCACCTGTGGAATGAAACTATGTGGAAAAACCAATAATGTGCAACTATGGAGACTACTCTGGGCCCTCCCCCTTCTCTGTGTCTCTGTATCTCTATCTCTCTCTCTCTCTCTCTCTCTCTCTCTCTCTGTCAGAAACAATAAAAATAAATCTTTAAAAGTATTAGTACAGTAGACTCTCAGTTAACCGGCACATGTGGGGATTGGTAGATGCTGGATTTTTGTACCCGGCAGCCGCTTGAGAGTTTTGCCGGTTGCTTGAGTTCCTGTTAACTGAGAGTCTACTGTACATTTTTTCTCCCTCTCCACACTCTGTTTTTGATGTTATTTTATGTTCTGTGTATTTTCTGACTCTTCATTATAGTTACAGTTAATTTTGCTACTTTTTTCTTTTTCCCTTCATAATAGCTTTTTAAGTTGTTGGTTCACTGTGTCTATTATTATGTGTATTTGCTTTTACCAGTGAGCTATCCAGTGAGCTATCCAGCACACATGTGGCATGTGTGCCCTGTGCTTTGCCTGTTGCCTGAGCAGATCTAGGCACGGCTGCTCTGAGTGTGTGCCTCTAGTTCTGTACTTGCTCTGGATCAGGCAGTCCTGTCTGCACTCACAGCGCAGTAGGTGCTTACAGCAGTACTCTGCTGTACCATCTGGATCCATCTCCAGGGTATGTGTGGTGCTCTCCTCTTCCTTCTGGATCTAACTTCAGGAAGCGTAAGCGTGTCTGGCGACGTGCTACAGCAGCCCTGCAAGTCAGCCAGAGAACCTGGATAGAGCCCCTACCCCACTCCAAGTGCAGGGGAGACATAAACAGGGGCACTCACCAGTGTCTTTAGTCTTGGATAGCTCCCTCAGTTCTCTAGAGAGCTCTCTGGTTCCCTGTTCTTCTTCTTATGTCTCTTTCTCCTGTGTTGTTCAGAAGCTATTCAGTTGGCCCTCAGTTGTCTCGCAGAAGGAATTTCTCTAATTACAGGTGTATATTTGATATGTTCTTGAGAGAGGGTAGGCTCACTGTCATCCTACACCATCATCGTGGACCCTCCTATTAGTTGGGATTTACCTGTATGAAATAATTAATGAACAGAAGTACATATGAGAAAGGAACAGTACAGACATAAGTAAGATTTTAAAAAGGAATTAAGGAGAAGCCAGGATTGCTTAGCAAGTTGAGTGCTCTCCTTGCAGCCCCGGGGTCCGAGGATCAAATCTCATCCTCGACCCGGGTGCACCCATATGCTGAACTGGGGTGTGCTGCCTCTGTGGGAGGCCCGCAGTTCACTTCCTGCCAAGGTGAGCTTCCCATGTGGGAGGCCCCTGGCCTGCAAGGGCGTGCCTCCCATGCAGGAGGCCCCCAGCCCAGTTCCCATCCTGTGCGGTTCTGTGCCCACCTGTGTGGAATGAAATTATGTCGAAAACTGATGACGTGCAACTATGGAGAAAAAGGGGCATTATAATAGGCATCATTTGGAACTGCTAATGATCACATTGACTTTCTTATATTTATAAAGGCACTTGAATTTTCTGTGATTGCTTAGTTTTTTTGGAGAAAAATGTAAAAGACTATAGTAATATATATATGTGTATATATATTTTAATTGTTAAATTTACTGGGGTGACATTGGTTGGTAAAAATTACATAGGTTCCAGGTGTACAATTCTACAGTACATCATCTATGTATTGCATTATGTGTTCACCACCCAGAGTCAGTTTTCTTTCTGTCACCATATATTTGGTGACCCCACCGTACTTACCCACCCACCTTCCCCTTTACCTTCAGGTAACCACTAAACTATTGACTGTGTACATGAGTTTTTGTTTCTTCGTTACTTTCAGTTTTATATTCCACCTATCGGTGACTTTTTCAGTCTGACTTATTTCACTTAATATGATGGTTTCAGGGTCCATCCATGTTGTCACAAATGGCTGTATCTCATCTTTTCTAATCACTGAGTAGTATTCCATTGTGTAGATCAGATCTACCAAAACTAACTTATATTTTAACAAGAGTCTTACAATGTCCATAGCTGTTGCCTTAGGAATTCTATTCTTAGGGATTTGGTCAAAGATCATCAAAAATATCACAGCAGTTTTAATTGTCAAATATTGAAAACAACCTAAACCTCCAATAAAGGAAAAGTATTAAGTAAATTGTGGTACAAACAGACCGTAAAAATGATTTCTGGAGAAC
The DNA here is from genome assembly GCA_004027555.1 of Craseonycteris thonglongyai. NCBI lineage: Eukaryota > Metazoa > Chordata > Mammalia > Chiroptera > Craseonycteridae > Craseonycteris > Craseonycteris thonglongyai. The sequence continues at coordinate 84,166 of PVKE010001491.1, forward strand.
ATGTAATGATGTAGGAAATGCATATGTCATACGTTAAATGAAAATAAGCGATTATTAAGAGTGTGATCTCAATAGGAAAGCTTGAAAGGGAGGTTAAGGTGCTTGGAAGAAACATAAAAGTGCTTCATATTGCTATATCTGGCAATAGAATAGAATAGGTATCAAGTTTTCTACAATATGCCTATATTATTTAGAATTTACTGAGATGTATTAAAAATAAAAATAGGCTAAAGTATAAAATAACACCCCCTCCCCAACCCAACGGGCCAAAAAAATGTACAAAGATTTTAAACGAGTTGAAATGTCCTTGTAACTGGTCATTTTGTGCTTTCTTTTCAGATCAACTGGTGAGACTGCAGTCAGTGCTTTTGAGATCGACAAGATGTACACCCCCTTGTTCTTTGCCAGAGTGAGGAGCTACATGGCTTTCTCAGAGAGGCCTCTGTAGCACCCTGGCTAGTCCTCTGTCAGTGTTGCATGAATAAAAGCATATAGCGCAAAAGAGCACCTAAGTTATAAATGTACATATATATATATATATATCTGGAATTGGAACTTATTTTACATTGTTGGAATTCTTTTAAGGAGAGTATAAATTGATTATTATTTTTTATTTAAAGGGATAGTTGATTCTTGGGGTGTTTTGTCTTGAGATTAAGAAGTTGAGATTACAAATCGTTTAAGCACATTTATGTTGTGAAAAACTTTAATATGAGCTTTAAGTCATGTCCTTTTTAAGCAAATTTCTGAGTGAATTTCTGTCACATAATCTTCTGCCTGATCATCCCAATATTTAAATGAGTTAGGGGAGAGCTTCACTGGATAAGTATTTGTTTTATGCATGACATAGTGTCTTTTCGCACTGACAGCTCAAAATGTGAAAACTTGTTCTGGATTTGTTTGAAATTGTTTGACCAACAAAGATCATAAATAAATGTTTCTTTCAAGAAAATATATTTGGATAGCCCTTTTTAAACATCAGAATAATAAACATCCCTAGGATATAGCCAGCAAAGTCTCAAGAATCATTGCCTCATTTCATCCTTGGTTCTTTATATGCAGCCACAATTATAGATATCTATATTCTGACCTCTTCTAAGCACCTTACAGATACATGACATTAAGTGAGAAAGAATGAGTCCCTTAGGACTGGGACTCTTCAACAAGTTCACCCAGTCATCTTTGTTCCTAAAGGAGCAGTAGAGGATCATGAAAAACCCAGGCCTAACACTTTTTTCAGAATTAAAGTTGGGAGTGAGCTTGCCATTGAGTAAACTACATTACCTTGATAGTAAAAGTACTACCGGTAGTAGTAGTTAATTTCAGAGTTTTTCTCTGGCAGATCTCTACCAAATTCAGATTTTTTTTTTGGTGACTGAAATAAAGCCAGTTGAATACTCATGTATTTTTACGCTTGATCTTAGCCAAAAGGCCGAGAAGCGACTACTCGTGTATTTTTAAAAATCAATACCTGAGCCATGGTTGCTTTCAAGTTCATACTGACTTTAAAAGACACTTCATGAGTTCCTGCAATTCAATAGGAGGCAGGCCTTTTGAAGAAGCTAATAACATGTTATAGATGAAAACCAAACCTAGAATGTGTACAGAAAGGAGAGTTCTACTTCAGATTGGCTCTGCTGAAATCTGAGATGTGATACATTCCTTAAATTAGAAAAGAAGCAACATGCCTAAGAAAAGGCAACTATCTCTTCATGATGTGACTATTAGTTTTGATAAAAATAGAACATCTGATTAAGGCATATTCAAATATAGCTACAAAAATATATTCCTAAAGAAATTGAATTTGAAGAGTCTATTTTTGATTTTGTCACCCATCCCTGGATTAGCTAACCTGTTGCAGTCAGCCAGTGGATATGAAATTCAAAGCTTTTGTGACCACTGTAGCATCTTTCACTTATTTAGCTTGGAGCTGAAAATTATTTTTATTTTAGTTTATATTTTCTATATTTAAATTCTAATACCAAAGCAATGTATACTTTCTGTGAGAATATTAGAATATGCAGAGAATAAAAAAATAATCCTAACACCCAAAAGAGCAAATCAACTCAACCCACCTCTACCTGGCGGTAAAGCACCACAGCTCTACACTGAAATGTCACAACCCAGCAGGAAGGAGCCCGGTCAGCCCCCAAACTGGGATTGCAAGGCTTCTAACCATCAGGCAGAATAGTAGAGCCTTCCTTTCTGATAAAACTGCCCATCCCCTCAAAGACCTACAAGTACTGACCTGAAGGCCCCTCAACAAAAACAGTTTCCATCCCTCACCTCTCAGTCAACAAATGTCCCCCACTTTCAAACACAAAGGTTCCAGTCAACATTTAGTGCTTTGTTCTTGAATGTCAGTGGACAAGCAAGGAACACCAGGCATGTGAAGAGAAAGTCTCTAACCTGGGAGTCAAAATTTATAAAGTAAAAGAACACACAAAAATCAAAAGTGTTGGTAGTAGAAGAAAAATTTAAAAACAGTTCTATATCTTCAATACAGAGAAATGAAGAAATGTATCTGTGAAACAACAAGAGTCTATAAAAACCATTGGAAGATCTTTTGGATACTACAAATATAGCTAAAATTAAAAAAAAAAATTCTAATGCCACATAGAATATCAAAGATGAAAATTACCTTAGAAATCACTTATCGACCAACCAATTTAGTGAGGAGGTAAGGAAATAGGGATCTAGACAGGCGAAGTGGTTTGCCAAACTAAGGTGGTCAAATTAGGACCCTGACAAATTAAAGGAGAAATACTACAAAGGCCTGGTGGTACGAAGCACTTGGTAGATTTTATCTTAATAATGTTCAGTAAGAGTTTCTTATTCATATATAACACCCCAGTAAAACTATTTAAAAATTTTAAGAGCTTTACGTGTTAAGTGTGGAGCAAACATCTTTAGTTTATAGTGGTTATTGCATTTATGCTCACAGCACAGGTATTGTCTCACTTTATAAGTGAGAAAATTATATTAAGAGAGTTTAAATACATTTGCTCAAGTTCAAGCTTACCCAATGGTGAAACAAGGCTAACTACATACAGAATGCTTACTCATGGCCAGAGCCAGGAATCCTGTTCTAAAAATTCAAATATATTTCTCTCTCGAGTTGAACCAATGGCTTAGACCAGCACTGTCTAGTTTCTATATAATTTTAAGATTTCTAGAACCACGTTAACAAAAATAAAAACAGGAGAAATTAATTGTGATAATATACTTTGATCCAGTGTATCCAAAAATAGTATTTCAACATTTAATCAGTATAAAATTATTAACTCATTTTTTTACACTCTTTAAATTCTAAATCTGAAATCTGGAGTGTAATTTACACTTACAGCACAGCCTCAATGTGGATTAGCTATATTGCAAGGGCTAGATGACCATATGTGGCCAGTGATGACCAAAATGGATAGGCATATCGCAAGGAAGTGAGGGCACATTCAACCCTCACAGTTTCTCAACTTTTGTCCACAGGGGTGGGTAAACCAAGCATGAAGCTGATTGAGTCCCACTTAATCTTAGGTGTAGTGCCTATGTAACACATTCCTTGACTACCAGAAAGTGTCCCTCTTCTGTGTTTCCAAAATAACCCCACCTTACCTCTGTCCTAGCAGTGAGCTCGCTCTGTTCTGAATTTTTCTCATGTCTATATGTCCCTTCATCAAACTGGATTCTCTGAGGACAGGGACCATTCCTTTAAAATTCCTCATTCCAAAGCACCTCTGTGTCGTAAACAATTAAATAAAATAATCGCTAGGGGGCACTGGACATATTCCACTGGCTGGCAATACTAACTTTTAGTGAAATGAATGAAAGCATACTTCGGCCGCTAGGTGACACTCTTGTCCCACTCTTACTTTTGCTTTTGTTCTTCCTAGTCAGTGCTAGGGGCAGCTGGTTTTCACATTCACAAGAAAAAAGGAGCACCCAAATCCTTTTGATTGGTCTTCAAAGCTGCAAATGATAGGATCTGAGACTTAAGATGTGTATCCAAAACAAAATGCCATCTTTAAATCTTTTTTTTTTTTAATATATATATATTTATTTATTTATTTTGAGAGGAAAGACAGAGAGAGTGATACAAAGACAGAGAGAGAACTGAACTAGGGGAGCTCCCAGTTCAGCATATGGTTCTGCACGGGCTGGGATTTGATCCTCGGTCCCCGGCGCTGCAAAGTGAGCGCTCAACCCACTGAGCCATCCCGGCTTCCCCCCAAAATGCCATCTTGATGACAGAGCTCTGACTCCTGCCACGCTGAGCTCCTCAATAATTAGTTTTCTTGGCCAGTTTTTATCTGGCCAGTTTACCTTGGATGTGTAAGGACATTGTCCTATTTTGTAATGACTAGGAAAGCGATCCTGAAATGAATCATCTGGGGGTATGGAGGGGGTTTAGGGAACATGGAAAGGAACAGAAGAGAGGTCACCCTGTTTCCATTTGATAAGTAAATGGCCTGATTTATGACTTCTTTATACTTGGGAGGACCCAAGTGTAGAGGCTTGGCACATCATTATTAAATTCACTTAAAGCTTCCATGTTTTCACCTTCCTGTGACTCCAATAGACATTTGGCCACAGAATTCAGAACCACAAAAGCATGGGAGACTATTCTGAGAATGCCGACTGACAACAGACACCGTGTGTGAGTGAATGAGTGTGCGTGCGTGCACGTGTGAGTGTGGTACAGTTGATTGAGGGGAGACAGTGTGGCAGACATTTCATTGGCAGCATGGGCTCCTTTGTGAAAAAATGGATTTCTGTGTGGACGAACTTTTCCTTAAACACTGGAATGTATCCAGCCCAATGTATTGTGTACAGGCCAAAGGAGCAATTGGTTGAAACCTCCTATATAAGCAAGGTGACCATATAGTCAATTTATTGTCAAAATTAGGACACTTTCTGTTGGAAGGAGGAGTGTGTTTTGTAATTACAGAGACAACAAGCATAAACCAGGATGTTCTGGGCAAATTGGGATGAACGGTCACTCTATACGTACAAAAGACGTCTCTAAGACCTTACCACCAGCTTTTTAAATCAGATTTAACTTGGAATGAAGGTTATTTCTTCTGTTCCGGCTATTTTTCTTCCTCCTGACAGAAAAGAAGAAAATACCTTTGATGTTTCTGAAGGCATGAAGAGGACTGCTGGTGGACATTGCTAATTTCCCTCAGAATGTTCACCAACTTCTGCATTTGGCTAATCAGAGCCTTTGGTGTCAGCAGATCAACCGCCTGGAATAGTGCTGCATCTGGATTTGGTTTCTACTTCTTTTATATCTGTTTTTGACTTTGGTCTGATTTCTTTAACGCCTGACTGGTTTCTTCCATGCCTAGACCTATAATGCCAGGTTAATGTGGACAGCTGGTAAGAGATATCTTCCCTTGGCCTTATGACTCCCATTCCTTTGAGGTAGATATCTAGAAGCAAAGTTTCCCCTCCTGCCTTGTTCCTTCTTTGTTCCCACCTGTGAGGCACCTCTCTGCATGGTCCCCTAGAGGAGGGGGCTTATTTGGAGTACTGTGATATGGGAACCCAGCTGCATGGTGTGATGCAAAGACTGCAAACTAGATCAAAGGACACGAGTCCAAAGCATCTAGCCCAGAGCCTGACACACAGTAGATGCTCAATGAATGGGAGCCAACTCCCAATTGGACTATCAAGAGTTAATGCTTGCAGTGGAGGGAAGGCCTTCTCTACCATCATTGTGTCAGAGAAAGAGTTCCTTGCCCCCACGTCAAGCCTATCGTAGTAGGTGCTAGAATCATTTATTTGGAGCAAGCTACAAACACTGGGGCTCTATCGATGAAAGATCTTCCAGTTATGCATCCTTCAGCACTTAAACATGATTCCTTTGAGTCCCTGGGATCCCAAATAGGAAAGAAAAGACCATATTCTCCCAGAAATGGAGTAAGGCCTTTCCCTAACTCAGAACTTGAAGGGAGAAGTAGGGAAGTAGCATAAAACAGGAGCAAGACCCTGGACTTGGGAGGTGGAGAGTCCTGGGTTTGAACTCCCACAGTTACTAGCATTTATTATTTTAATCAAGTCACTTAACACTTGGAGCCTTATTAGTGAACTAGAGATAATAATAGCTACCTGTGGGTTGCTGTGTCAGCAGAATACTACAGATGGTAAGCTCTGGCACATTATAGGTCTTCTATACATGGAAATTGTTATTAGGTATGACTAAAGTAGGAGTGTCCAATCTTTTGGCTTCCTTGGGCCACATTGGAAGAAGAATTATCTTAGCCACACATAAAATACACGAATGATAGCGGATGAGCAAAAACAAACAAACAAGCAAACAAATCTCATGTTTCAGGAAAGTTTACGAATTTATGTTGGGCCGTATACAAAGCCATCCTGGGCCTCATGCAGCCCACGGGCTGCAGGTTGGACAATTTGCTCTTAGTCTAAAGGCTGATACAAAAGGAAAGGTGTGGAAGTTTATGGGAAATCCTTGATAGTATATTAAGCAAATTTCAACAATTTCCTAATTCTACATAGGAGCAGCCTAACTCTTCTCAAATGGGCCTGAGGGAGTTTCCTGGAAGGGTCAAGAGAAAATTAGAAATAGTAAGAAGTTCATAGAGCTAAGTTAAAGAGCAGGAAGACAGGGGGAAAAAAACAACACACACACACACACAAAAAAAAAACCACAAGGTAAAATTAAATCAAATGCTCACTCTTGTTCTTGGGCATGTTAGTTTAAGAAGCACAAGTTTATAACCCTTGAGCCAAAATGGTCAGGAGCAAGAAAGTTGTGACTGTCCCTAAATTTAATGCCCCTAGCATAACTCAGTGGCATTTTTCTGACTGCTGAACAATGTCTCAATACATCTATCCTGAGAGCTCTAGTCTTGAGAAGAATTGAGTAAGTAAAAGTGCAGTCTGGCTCATCCTTAATGATAGAGTATAAAAGATGACCTTTATAAGGGTCATGGAGACTATAAATAGCAAATCCTTATTCCTATCCCTGTTTGCCTCCTGTCCCACTCAACAAGGAATACAAACATATGAAGTAGAAAACATAGTCTCAAAACAGACCTGAATTAGGAAAAATAATTCAAGCATCAGGAGAAATATAAAGATCAACAAGTTGTGTTTTAAGAAGGAATAAGTTTTGGAACAAGGTTTTCTTCTCCTATTGAGGTTGTCATGAAGCAGATGTTTCTGAGCGTGAGGACAATTGCCCATGTGGCCCCCACGTTGCTTGTACCTTTCAGGGTTGGCATGGTACAGCTCTTTCCCTAATTGTTCTGGGACAGGAATATCATTTTGCTCTTTCTTCCTACATTTTCCATTGACACAGCAGAATGGGAAGCACCTGAGAAATTTTCAAACTTTTTGGGAAACATTACTGAAAAGTAAAGTTTACAGAACTTGGCTCAATTTGATAAAATGTAGGTCCTAGGCTCACTTTTTTCCTGTATTATTATTATTATTATTTTTAGAAAATGTATATTTCAAAGCTTTCTTTCCTGATTATCCCCATTTAGGAAAGTTCAGAGAGGCACTCTCAGTGTCTCCTTGCCAGTTTTTCACCAGCAGCAGTGTCTGCAGGGTTTGGGATGGGGGAGGAGAGGGTGAGTGGCCATAATGGCGAGAACTGAGGTGATGAAAAGTGGATGTTTGTGAGTAAGGTGTAATTTTAGTGCACTGTGACTGTCGATGCCATAACACTAATTGTTGGATTTAGTACTCATTTGATAAGGATCAGACTTCTCTGGTGTGTCCTGGCTGCTAGCTAGGTCTTTCACCAACCAGGAACCACTGGCTTTCACAGTTTGAGAAACATTGTCTTTCAAAGGCCAATTTCCTCATTTGTACAGTGGGGAGACCTCTGTTTACACCAGATAGATTGTTGTGTAAAGCTCCCTGCAAACTAGAGATGAAACCTTTATATCAAAGCCTATGCATTACAGCATACAAAGACAGTGGGCTCTATTCCCTGCCCTCTTGCTAGACTGGGGTAGGCACTGATCACCTGACTTAGTGTCTGTGGAAGGGTTAGGGGAATACAGAGAGAAAAGGCTCAGGTCAAATCTGAGGCTGCCCTAATATCAGCTCTATTTCCTGATCACTGAACTATTCCCTGGGGTTCTCTGTGCAGTCCTGTGAAGATGTGGTCAAGGGGATAAATTGTCAGAATGATGCAAGCACCTCAGGAAAACTGTACATACATTCACCAGGAGATGAGGTAGGGTTTGACAGAAAGACTACCCCTTTGCAGTTAGGGGCTACTCAGATCGAAACTACCTCTTTTTAGTTGCCCCAGTGGCTGCCTTTCATAAATGCCTGAGTTGGGGTTGGTCTTATGTGTGGGCAAAGAAACCAACCAGAAGACTTTCAGAACTCAGGGTACTGATTGAGGGGTGGCTGCCTTTCACTGAAGAGACAGAGAAGCATGGTTGTTCCTTACTCACCAGCCATGTGGATTTGAACTAATTTCTCCCAGTTTCTCTACCCCTGGGTTTCTCAGTCTACCACTGTTGACATTTGGGGATGGACAATTCTTTGTTGGAGTTGCTTTCTGCTCACTGTGGGATGTTTAGCAATATCCTTAGCCTCTACCCACTAGATGTCGGTAGCAACCCCCACTCCCAGTTGTGACAATCAAAAATTTCTCCATACATTGCTAAATATCTTTTGAGGGGCAAAATCACCCCATCTGTGTGCCCTGTTGAGAACCACCGAGTTACCCTGAAGGAGGGAGAACTGACCAGAAGGTAGCCAGTAGATGGAGCCATGGTTTCAGGGACAGCCTCCCTTTGGGGGTCAAACACACTCTTCATCAAGGCCCAGCTAAAACTTGGGTCCCCTTTCCTTAAATGTGGGAGGGCTGTCTGGAAAGTATCTAGCCATGTAACAGTTCTCGTTATATTGACAATGGTTGGATTTTTTTTCCCAGATAGCCCTCATATTCTGTTAGGCTCCAATGGAAAATTCCTTCACCATTGATCTGACCCAAACACACTCCAAAATCTCTCTGAGCCATTTCCCTGTCTTCTTCCATTCTCAGAGAGTTTTCTGCATCTTGGTCTGCCATCTGCAGATGGAGCCTGGTGCCCCGTGTGTCCCTGCTCTACCACGTCACTGCAATGTTACAGGTGAGATCCAACCCAGCCCAGTCCTGGGCCTCCTCATTTCGACCTTTTTCTTTCAAGACCTTATTGGTGGCTCTTCTTGGTCTCCTGGTCATTTCATTCTCAGCTACCATGTTAGTCTTCTTTTACTGTGGCAACAAATTACTGCAAATTTAGTGACTTAAAAAAACTCAGATGTCTTAAACTTACAGTTCCAGAGGTCAGATGTTTGACCTGGTCTTGCTGGGCTGAAATCAAGGTGTCTCCAGGGTGGCATTCTTTTTGCAGGGTCTAGGGGAGAGTTCCTTTCTCTCTTCCAGTTTCTCCAGGCTGCTCCCAGTCCCCGGCTTAGGGCTCCCTTCCTCCTTTTTCAAAGCCGGCAACATTGTCTCACCTTTCTTCCTCACAACTCCCTCTCTCTGGCCACAGCTGGAAGTGATTCGTCACTTTTAAGGACAAAATGATTAGATTGAGCCCACCTGGATAATCCAGGATTGTCGCCCCATTTTACAGTCTTTAGTTAATCCCATAGGACTTTAGGTGATTTTGCCATGTAAGTGTTGTCACAGGTCCTAGGGCTAAGGACCTGCACACCTCTGGGGAGGTCCATCATTCTGCCTGGGCTAAGTCAGCATTGCTCAAACTCTACGCCTCCATTTCTAGCACTCGGAGGGCAGGGTATGAGCTCTGTGTTTGTAGAAGGGAGTGTCACTGGGTCGATAACCGCCTTGGCACAATCCCAGCAGGTTAGTGCCCATGATTATACCAGCTAATGTCACGCATTTAGTCATTCTTCCTTCAGGTGCTGGTAGATGAATCTTGCCACTTTCACCAGCCCCCCACTGCCTTTCCTTGGATGCCCAGAGACATGAAACTCCAGGGCTAACTCCCTAGGAGGAGGGCCTAAAGCTAGGTCAGTCCCATTTTATCTTTCCTCTCCACCACTCATCATGGCCCCAGATGGTGTCTCGGAACCAACTGGTGTCTCCTGTTGGCAAGGACCACATGCAGAGGGTTGTGCCAGACCACCCGTGTCTCCCCGATGCCCCTTCTTTTCCCTACTCAACATAAGACACCTGGGGCTATAGGATGGCTTATGGAAAATGTGGGTATTAACTTATTAACTCATTGGATCCTCACCACTATGAAGTGGGTGCTGCTGTCCTTTCTTACAGGTGAGAAAACTGAGACACAAAGACATTTGGTTACTTGCCCAGTGATTGCATGGCAATGGGAGTCACACCCAAATGAGCTGGCTCTGACCCTATGCCTGGTCCCCAGTGCTACAGCCTCTTCTGGCAGGAGGCTCACACTACTTGGGAATTGCAGGGCTTTCTCCTACCTACGTATTTGGAAGAGCACAGAGAGGCGTGCCTTGGGCAATGCAGAGGAACGCACCGACCAAGGGAGATGCTTCAGCAGATGGATAGCCCAAAGGTAAAAGTTTGTGCCAGTTCTGCTCTTTACTGGAAACTGTTTTAGGCAAATCATGGACAATTTCTGAGCCTCAATGTCCTCATCCACAAAATGGGGTGACAGTGACAATACCACACTCACTGGGTGGTGGTGAGGACTGAATGAGATAAGAGACGTGAAATAAATAATCTGCTATACAGTACTATTATTGTTTGAGTGTGGGCTTCATGATTCTTGAGAGTGAATTTGGGACAGTGTCCTTGATGGCCCCTCCCATTACACCACTAGGTGTCATCTATTCCTTCAGCATAAGGCTACCTCTTTCTTTTGTAAAGATTTATTTTATTGCTTTTGACAGGAACAGAGAGAGACAGAGAGAAGGGGGAGGGCCCAGAGCAGTCCCCATAGTTGTATGTCATCAATTTTCGACATGGTTTCATTCCACACAGGTGGGCGGTGGCCTCGCAGGGCAGGAACTGGGCTGGGGTCTCCCAAATGGGAGGCATGCCCCCTGGAGCCAAGGGCCAAACCGGGTGTGTGAGGGTTGTATGCAAGAACCAAACTGGGGGCCTCCCACATGGGAAGCACACCCCCGTTCAGCACATGGGCGCACATGGGCTGGGGCCGGGATTTGATCCCTGTTCCCTGGGGCGCAAAGCGAGTGCTCAACCCACTGAGCCCTCCCGGCTTCCCCGAGGCCACCTCTTTCTTTACATTCATTGCCACTGCCTAGGTCAGGACCTTGCGACTTCTTGCTTGAACCTGCACAGCAGCCTTCTGTTAGTTTTCTGCCTCTATGGCTGCCCCGGACCAATGCAAATGCTACTCCCAGCATAGTCTTACTGTGGGGCCACCTTGTTCTGTCATTCCCAAGTTGCCACACATGGCCTCGTTTTCTCTGGCAGGGTCTTCAGGGTGCCACACATGAGCCCAGGATGCGGTCATAGCTAGCTGGACCCTGTGTGGCTGGTCTGAAAGGGGAGTGAACATTTAGCTCTGGTCGATATTCTCCATGAGGCTAGACCTTCACACATTCAGAGAGAAGCTGTAAATCTAGATGGTGTGTGAAATATCTGTATTTTTAAATGTTGGTTCAAATTAAAGAAACACATACACACACTACCCAGGCCAAACAATAGCCATCTGCAGGATGAATGGAGTCAACCAGTGTTTGCTCTTTGATGTACATGCGAAATTCAAAACCAGAGCTTTGCCTTCTAGGCTTGGAATGATTCCGCAGTGACCCACCTCTCCAGTCTTCGCTGCCACCTGGGACCTCAGCTAGCCAAGAGGAGTTCTGGTTCCCAGGACTCCTGAGGCACCGCCCTGCCCCTGCACCTTTGCTCTGCTGGCTCTGGAAGGTTCTTTCTCATAGCTCATCCAGCTCCACCTTGAAAATTACTTCCTCCAGGAAGCCGGGACGGCTCAGTGGGTTAAGCGCTCGCTTTGCAGCAGGGACCGAGGATCGAATCCCAGCCCCGGCCCGTGTGGACCCATGTGTTGAACTGGGGAGTTCCCCCAGTTCAGTTCTCACCAGGGAGAGACCTCAGCCCAGTTCCTGCCCTGTGCAGCCCCGCACCCACCTATGGAATGAAACTATGTGGAAAAACCAATGATGTGCAACTATGGAGACTGTTCTGGGCCCTCCCCCTTCTCTGTGTCTCTGTATCTCTCTCTGTCTGTCAAAAACCATAAAAATAAATCTTTAAAAAAAAGAAAGAAAATTACTTTCTCCTCTTGGAGGCCTTCCCTGATTTACTCCCAGCCAATGTGTAATTAAATAATTACATACCATCTACTCCCCTTGGACCTTCAGGGTACTCTCAAAAGGTTATATTTCACCTATGTTGTATTTCCTACTTATCCTGACATGCACATACCCTAGAAGTCTTCAGAGAGAATCGGTGATACTAAATTATAAGCAACTTGTGTGCGAAGCCCCCTCCCCAGGCCTCCAGCCCCCCATCCATTAACCCCAGGATCTGCTTTAAAGTTGCTGGAGAAGTGCCAAGGCTTTGTAAAAGCCTTGACTTTATGGGACTGCGCTGAGTTGATTCCAGCCAGACTAAGCTCAAACCTGGAAGGTCGTGGCCGATTGACTCATCAAGTTTAAACTGATCCCTTCTGTTTGCGACAAGCAGAGAAAAGTGCTCCCTTCTCTCTGCAGCCACTTCACAGGGTTTCACTGTTCCCATGGCATGGCCAAAATCCTTGGTCACTGGGGCTCTCAGGTCAGGGCAGCTGAATGAATGAAGCATCCTCTCCTGGCTCGCAGGGAGGAATGGCTTCAGGTGCTCTGTCCACCGATGGGCAAGGGGCTGCCCGCCTCACCTTGGGTATAGGAAGTGATGCCTGAGGGAACAGCTCCTGGATGTGGTGAATCCAAGTTAGTACTGAAGTTACTGCCATCTTAAACCCTGAGAGCCTAGGGGGGCCTCAGAGACACTAAGGTTGAAGGGGAAAACTGAGGCCCAGAGAAATGTGACTCGCTCAGGGACAAGGCAGGATGTGCCCTAGTTAGGATCCAGGTCAGCTAACTCAAACTTTGAAGATCCCCCCCACCCTCACCACCACCATTAAGCCATAGATTTCCCATTTTCATTTGCAATGTCTTGATAAAAGCACAGGTGAAATAGCACAAGGCCACATTTTTCAAAAACTCAGTTCTGCAGTTATGCCAAAACGGGCTTCTGATCGGTCTTGTACTTTCGCCTTTGGGAATGTAGCATTTGGAGTGTGACATTGGTGGCTCCCCCAGCCAGTCCCACCTGGGCGCAATTTTCTTAGCAGAAGGAAGAGGAACGGTGTGCATCCACATGTTTCAAACTCTTAGCAAAATATTTGTCAACGGAGTGGATACAATGAGAAAACTCTCACAGGTGATTTGCTGCCTGGTGTCGTGATCTGCTCTCTGTCATAGCTTGCCATAGTTCCCTGGAAACATTCAAATGAGAAAGAGCTACTATTTAAGTGAAAATATACATATGTTTTTTACACTTATGCTCATTTTTTCAAAACAAGATATTATATTGTCTCATTCTCCTGCCCACCCTGGGAACCTCTGCTGTAGAGTAAGTCAGTATAGAAAGAGGTCTACTGATGCTAAGAGCATTATTTTCATTTTACGGACAAGGAAAGTGAGGCTCCAAGCAGCTAAAAATTATTCATCCATTAGTGTGCAGTCAAACCAATGCAGCAGACACTGTGCTAAGCTCTGGAGATAAAATGGTGAACAGCACAGATGTGGTCTTTGCCCCCAAATTGCTGCCAGCCAGGTAAAAAAAGAGACTATTAATGAGTTATATGAAGTTAAAGGGACACGAATTTTGCCGCCTCAAAATATGCTACTTTGGCATAAGGATTGTTTTTGGCTGAATGCAACTGAGAAACAACAGAAAGAGCTCTCTAACCTCTCCCTGATTGGCTAAAATCCAGGTAGACACTTCCCTTTATGAACGTGTCACCTTCCCTCTCTTGTACGAGGAAGGGCAGAATAACCCTTAATCGCTGGAGAAGACTCTTTCATCAGTCCAGAGATGGCACAGAGAGGACTCTACATAATAAGTCTTACTACAACACTCACCATTCATGAGTTTCTCCATATATTTACCTTCCCACCCCTAGAAACTCAGAACCCTTTCCCTGTGTCTTGTCACTTCTCTATAAATTCATCATCCTGGGGAGGCCAGGATAGCTCAGTGGGTTGAGCACTTGCCTTGCAACTGTGAGGTCTGGGAATCAAATCCTAGCCCGGGCCCGTGCAAACCCATATGCTGAACTGTGGCACAACTGGTAACCACTGAGATGGCGGTGAAGGTTCTCACCTCCCATGCAGGAGGCCCCCAGTTTGGTTCCTGCTCCATGCGGCCCCACGACATCCACCTGTGTGGAATGAAACTACATCACAAGTAATGATGTACAACTATGGAGACTGCTCTGGGCCCTCCCCCTTCTCTCGCTCTCTACCTTTTCTCAAACAATAACATGAGTCTTAAAAAATAAATGGACTGTCCTTTGTCTAACTAAGGCTGTGGGTCTGACCATCTCTTTGGGGGGTTGCACTTCATTTCTTTGAGGTCCTCCATATGCATCTGGAATAAAGCTTTTTATCCTGTTAATCATCTTGGGCAGCTTAATTGCCAGGTGCCAGTCTCAGAACCTGAGAGCATGGATGCCCTTCCTCGTACAAGAGAGGGAAGGCGACACCTTCATAAAGGGAAGTGTCTACCTGGATTTTAACCAATCAGGGAGAGGTTATCTTTTTTTTTTTTTTTTTTTAATTTATTGTT